>BMAU01020321.1:0-120000 GCA_019973935.1 Trichonephila clavipes | reverse complement strand
GATGACGTTACTAATAATAACTTTGCATAGTCCATGATATCTATACATCGATTTTATTAATGTTATTTGTTTAAAATCTTTGATATATTTAAATGCACACATTATTTGTATAATACTCTAATAATCTTTTAACGTCTGTATCTGTTTAACTTCTTCATTTATTTTTAAAGTTCACGTATTGTACATTGTTTGGCTTTAGATATTTCCATATTAGTCTACCAAGTCGCAAAGTAGGATATGGTTTTTTCTATTACTTTAATCTCTGTTTAGTCCCCAGTCACCGAAATTACTATTTGTCTTCCTAGGCTCCTCTCTGGAATTTGTTTCAATTATTTTTTCTACTTCATTTCACACATTTATTTATTGTATTTTACATAATAAACCAATTAAAATCAACTGTATAAGCTCAGACAGTTTAGTGCAGTTACGTTTGAAATTTACTGCGGGTTTTTTCCCTATTCTAATTACAGACAATTTAATATTATTAGTTATATTTATTGTTAAATAGTAGAAAATATATACTGAGATTTCTGGCTTGATGAAATTATTCCAACTTCTGTTGTATACTTTCTTAAATTAAAGACACAAAATATAGTATGTACTAATGATAGGAAGTTATGTACAGATAAAATGTATGCTGTTTATTGGAATCACATTGAAATTTATAAGTTTATGATTGAACATAAACACAAGCCAAGTAAGCAAAAAACACTGTAAAACATTTGCATAATGATAAAAATCATTAAGCAAACTTAAAAGAATCTGAGAGAGTAAGGCACAAAAAAAACCCATTTTTAATACATTATGCAGCTGAAAGAGTAAATAATGATTCTAAAATTAGGGATCTTTATAAATCCATTAATTTCAAGTTAAAACGTAATACAAAATACATTAAATGTAGCTAGATATTTTAAAATATTTGGCAAGAACAATCAGTTTTAAATTATGTTGATTGTATTAGGTCCTTTATATCACATTCTCTCCCGAAAAAATATGTATTAAAAAGAAAACAAATGTTTTTTAATATAAGAGATAAATGCATTTTCATCTATTATTATATTTGCCTTACATAACTTATTGTTTAGACAAGAGTTTTCAAATCGAACACTTCATATAAATTTTCATGCACATTCAGGAATTCCAGGGAAGGAAGTTAAATTTTGACAGGTCCTTAGTTTTAAATAAGGGGCTTTAGATAAAATAACATTAATAAAAATATGAATACAAAAATGAGGAAAATAACAATACGAAAACATTTAATATCAGTGTAAGGTCCAGAAATTTGTGGTAAAAAAAAATTTAGCGAGCCCTTATTTCTGAATTTTGTTCTTTCATCATCTTATGTTGTGAAATGTGGCTTTAGTCAGGTAACGCAGCTGATAACAATGAATAATATTCAACTTTATATTATAAAAAATAACTCATCTCGGATTATCACATACAGTTTAAAACTCAGTTTTAATCCCTAACGTACCATGATGATGGTAAGAGTTAAAGTTAATATGTAACTGTTTGTTTTGATTAGCTTAGACGTGAATTAAATAAAAATTATAAGGAGAATACAGAACAATGTGTCAATGCAAGTTGTATCAATATGTAGTTCTATCGAGTAAAATTATTTTCATTTGATTAAACATACTTTGTTATTACCCAAAATAATGCCTACAGAATAGCATGGAAAATGTTATGAAACAGAATAAATTATTTCATAACACAATAAACTGAAGTTTATAAAATTGATAAGAAGACAGCAACAAAAAAAAGTTTTATCATTGATACCAAATGATTTAAAAGCTCATCTTTGTCTTAATTTTTGTTCCTACAATTGCGTTTGACATACGTTTATTTTTGATATTTTTGCTTAAAAATATAGACGATGATGTAATTAAGAACAACAATCACCAATTTTAAAATGGGAGAAAATAGGTTATTTAGTCTTAAAAGAGTCAAATATTAAAATCAAAATAATTATAAACAAATTTATATTTTAAATGCTGTTTGAAATTCTCTATTTTCTTTATTTAATGTTTATTTAAGCAAAAATTATCAGCTTTATCAATTAAAATGCTCAGAACTTTGAAATGCTTTTTTTCTCATTATTTAGTAATTGTTTGAACATTATGTTTTGAAATATGAAAAATAGATTTTTTCATTTAGGAATAGTTTGCATTCTTTTTTTTTGTGCATTTGATTATAATACAAAAGGATATTTTATTTACATGGGTAACATTTGCACGTATGATATCCATTAATTTCAGTTCAAACTCAAAAGATCAACAAATGCAAAAAAGTTTTGGTGTCCTTGATTTACACTGACCCTGATTTTATTTTAATGCAGGACACTGCGAGACCCACAGAGCTCATCTGGTCGATGAATTTCTGCAAAATAAGGATATTCACCGAATGGATTGGCCAGTTAAATCTCCAAAGCTCATTGGTATAGAACATGCTTGGGAGGCTCTGAGGAGAGCAATCGCAACTCACAAACCTACTACGAGAACCGTACAAGATTGCTGAACAAATGAGATTAATTGCATTATGAACTCATAATTCCTTTACTTCCGGTAAAAAATATTTTATGAGACCTTTTTATAAGAAAGGGGGTACCCTACACCCCTCCTCCTTTTATGTATTTTTTTGTATTATATTCTACAATTTCTGCTTCATATCTTCCATTTTCGATAAGTGTTACGAGAGATCAAGCGTGTGTATTTTAATTGTTAAATCATCATTTTTTTGCATTATATGAGCCGTATATACATATTATATTGTATTAAAATCTGTCCACTAATTCTAGACATAATCTACAAAATATTTCAAATTCCTCAATTTTAAACATCAGCGTAAACTCTACCTATAATAAACATTTTAGATTTCACACTTCATATACTTTATACAAAACTATACAGAACACATAGAGAAAAAATAATTATTCAAATTTTATTCAGTTTCTTCCTCGAAAAAAGTTCCAAACTCTATTGACACAAGAATAGCGCAAACGTAAGCTTCCTTCCCATTCATCTCGCCAAATAAATATTTCCTTCATTCGTCATTTATCATTCATACTTGCAATATGTATCACTAAATGAAACATTTAACCTTTCTGCTAAATCACCAGCTATAAATCAATGTTAAATGCCTAAATTTCATTTTAAGTGCCACAGAATGGCCAAAATTAGTGTCACTTTGTTAAGCGAATGGAGTCTGAACTGAAACAAATAACTTATTTTGTGAATTTAAAGCCATCCATCAATGAAAACGATAATTACCCAAAGGAGAACATTTGCTACTCCATTGCGACTGTATTCCAGCTAATCGACTGAGAGTCTCGCTGTTAGGATCATAGAAAAATTCGTTGTTTTTTGGCGTGGTGTGTAAAAGTATTTATGGGTCTTTGAGTTAAACCACTTCTATGTCTTAGACTTTTAAATGTATTTTGCTTGATTAATTGCTCATTTATTTCCAAAAGTCGCGAATTATTGAAGAACTGCAGAAATAAAAAAGTTAATTGAAACAGAAGAGCTTGGAATTGGAAAATATATAAGATCTATAAGTGTCAAGCCATTCCTACGCATGCTATTTTTTTTTTATTGGTGTGATAAAATGATGGATAGATCCTTTGGAGACGTAAATGTAAAAGTATATGCTTAAATATTTAATATTCTGGTGGTATGCGCATTCAATTGAGCTAGTTACTATAGCAACCGTTGATATAGAACTGATTATGACTCATTGTAAATAAATAATATTAAAAGGTGAACAAGAGGAAAGGGAACACTGATTTAGAAAAGTATCTGGTGTAGTAAATGTTGCACAGTGCGCGAATTCCATACCGACCAAATGCTGTATCACTTTGTAATAATTCCCAGAAAAGTTATATGTCAACTGTGAATAGCAACATCTAGATAAGACAGATTCCTCTTGTAACTGCTCATTAAATCAAGATGTTTACTAAACATATCTCATCGGAATTTACTGCCATCACGACAGCGAACAATTTCTTAAAAATTAGTTTGCAGAGAATTTCAGGATTGTCATCACAATGGCAGAGAACTAGATGTCTTTCATGTCCTTGATTTTAGAGTGAGCAAGAAACAGTTTAGACTGGAGTCCAGAATTTCGGAACTAGTCTTTAATGTAATTAATTTTTTGATATCACATAACAAGTTCAGTAATCTTGGTGATGGCAATTTAATATATGTCTGCTTGGATTTTCGCTTTTGTGGAATAAGTTCTGTTAATGAAACAAATTATACAGATATGTGGTTCTAGATCCTAGTATTCGACATTTTTTCAGTGCTAAGGATTCATTGTCCTTATTTATGGTGACAAATACACGGACATTGCTCTCAACTTATAAAGGAATATCATAAAAAGTAAGACACGAGGTACATGCAATGACCACCATATATCCATGATTTAAATCTCATTATGTTTGGAATGTATTATTTGAGCAAAATGTTTCATTCAGCCTCCTCTGAGACATATTGCTGATGAGGTCAATAATCGTTAGCTCTAAAGCTGCAGAATCTGTCAAAGTAGTTAATATAGACATTCACGCATCACGTGAAACAATTTACGATGATGTACATTGCATCAAGAGGGGTTCACATCCTATATAAAACAAATTAACTTGGGAGCAGTCATGTGGGACACAGAGTCACCTTAGGCTCAGAAATATTTTATTCTACGAAAACTGTATATTTATTACCAATAATTTTGTCAGTTTCTTATATGACAGTCTTCTTGGGAACTAAAATATATTTGTCACATATGTATCTCTTTTTTGGGAATGGTAAATATTTTTTTACAAGTAAAGTAAGGTACATGGGGTGACTGAGTTCCCCGTACGACCACTTTTGTTCCAAAATATTTTCTGTGAACAGACTAACTTCTCCCCTGTGAATGACTTAATGGTTTTGATAGCTCTGTTGTATGACGCATTATGGTTCATAAATGCATATGAACAGAATAGGAGTGCAAAAAGAAATGTACATCTGGAATATATATTGAGGGCAGTTGAAACTAATCAAGCAAGAAAAAAATTTATGATTTAATGAATATTAATCATGATAGCGAAAGTAAATTTCAGAAAAACGTTGGACATGAAGCCTTTGATTTGAAAGAGATATTTTTAAATGTTATCTAAAATACTCCATTTAAGAAAAATATGAAACCAAAAGTGTACCAGAAAACACATTGCACCCTGTCCAAAAGACACAAGCAAAAAAAAGTTCAACATGCTATTTTTCAGTCTCAAAAAAGATCATTATTAACAGATTAGCATTTGTAAATGATTCTAGAAATAGTTAATTTTCAACAAGTTCACGGGGTTTGAAGGGGTTTGGTTAAAAATGTTAAATTTAAAAAAAAAGCTTCCTACATGCATATGAATGCTTTAATACATGTAGTTTTTTGTATTGTTCTTTGGGTGTATTTTATTTATTTCCTTGTATTGTAAGTTATATTCTCTATTGCTTTTGGCATACCTACAATTTAATATAAAATATATTTACTATGACCTTCAATGGCTAACAAGTTTGAGATGACTGTCTTACGATACAGTTTTCTTGATAAGTTTTAACAATCCTTGTTTAGTAATCTTTTACGATTTTTGTTTTAAAAAACGTAAAAAAAAAATACTATAATTCTTAGTTGCACAGTATACCGGATTTTAAGTAGTAACCAGCCAAATATAATTATTTGTTGAAGCGATATTTACATTTGACTGATAACAATTTCAAAAGTGTTACCGTTTTTAAATCAATACTGCTCAAATTTATTCAGGGGAAAAAAAGAAATAAATCCTAATTTTTAAGCTAAGTATTCATAGTGACTTTAATAAACATAGATTTCCTTAGGTTCACTTCTTACAAACAGAAAGTTTTAATTATTTTAAAATTTTTTCTTAATGAATTTATTTATTTTGAAAATAATTTTCACTGATCTTCCAAAACTAGAACATAAATCTCATAATTGTACATTACATTTTTTACAGAAGTCATAACTTAAGTAAAATATACATGAGTCATATATTGAAAATAAAAATATGCTCTAATTTCATTTACTTCGCCTTCGTTGAACAAAAACGCATTCTTAGACAAATGAGCTTAGGACTTGCTTGATAAATGTTGCTTCACTTCTTATTGACCCGTCGACATTCTATGAATGAGGTAACACTTAAGCCAGACATTTACTACATCTCTAGCTTCACGTCGAATCCCGTTTCTCTGCTTCATTTCTCATAGGCGCTAATATACTGAAACTGTTTCCAGGACGCATTCTTCTTCGACTGTGACAGGTTTTATTGATCATACTTTGAATTACTCGAATTTGTGTCCGTTAGAGAAATGAACAGTCATTACCGAAAACAATTCCACGAATGTTTGTTGTTGGTCGGATGACGTTGGACGTGGATAGATTGTTCGGGCTTGCAACAAAGTATACTATTTCGTCTTTTTTATCTTTATGATGGAAACATTTAGATAGAGAAAAGTAGTAATGAATATATGTTTACAAAATAATCAAAATGTTAAGATGAAAGAGAAATACTTGTGAAGAAAGAAATACATGTCTTGCTTTTATTTAAATATATCATTTTCTATGTATAAATCTTTTTAATTTTCATAGTTTGCCTTATTTTATAGATTTAATTTTCCGTTATTAATCTTATAAAAAAACAGCATACATTTCCGATATAAGTCAAGAACTTTTGAAACTCTTTCAAAGTTAAAATGGGGTTGGGAGGGGTGTAATGTAAAGCAATATGAAGGGGGGGAAACGTAATATAAAGGAAATTATTGTTAAACATTTTTAGTGTACAGTTAGTCATGTTCAAGGAACTTAAATGTGGCAATTATTTGTTTTGAATGGAAATTTTATTCAAAAAGAAAAAAAAAATAGAATTCGGGGTTCGTAAAATTCGCATTCACATGTCTGTATGTATACTTCCATCAAGCTGCGTATATTTTTTCCCTCCAAAGCAGGATAAGGTCGAAGGTCATGTAATGTATAAGTATTTTTCTTCCCGCTCATTATTCTTATTGATAAAGAAATGGTATACTATGTACGATTAGTACAAATAGCACACAGGATAAAAAAAGGAAATAAAAGTGTGTTAGCTACAGATAGTTTCAACAGAAATAAAACATTCATTGTTGTCGCCTGGCGTTTTACTTTACTGCAATTTTATTGGCAAATATTCTACCGTTTGGCAACATTGTTACCTTCATGCCACCATGTTTTAAATTATCAGAAATTTTTCATTAAGACTTTTTTACAAATTTTGATTTTTTTTAAGAATTTTTGAAAAAAAAAGCATGTGCTGGACTCATTCATGGATCACCTCATATTAAGAAATATACAGTATTTCAAGCAAAAGTAGTGCACTAATTATTGCTTTTTTCCTGAAGAAACCATACATATGATATACCATTTTAGTTTTATGAACTGCTTTCCTGGAATTTTGTTAACTTTGATATTGTTAACAATTCTCAATATTCTGAAGAGACATACTATATGAACTATTATTGCTTAAAATTTTAATTGATAGAATAAGAATCATCTTCATTTTATTTTTTGTCGTACTTATCCTTCACAAATACAAGTCAATATACAATGTCACTAAGTCAATAAATATCGAGTGACATTTAATAATAAGATTTTTTAATGATTGCAAGTAGAAAGACAATTTCGGAAGTATAATTTGAAGGAAGAGATGTAGATTCTAGTAAAATATTCTTCTATGGATATTTGAATAAAAAAGGATAAAAAAAAATGAAATCTATTTTAATTATAATTCAAGAATAGCTGAATTATTTAATGATGGAAATGAAGAACGTTCTTTTAATCGTTTCCACGTGAACATTTTTATCGGAAAACAGTTTCCAATAGTTTGCGCAAGAGCTTAATTTACATTCAGTTTCCAATACTAAATATAACATTTCAAGTGACAGAATTCAAGTACCGGAAAGAAAAAGGCAATGACTCTAAGTTCAGACTATCGATATTTTTGTACCATTACATTTTTAAAGCACATTATTAATGATGTTATGGTTAATTTTCTCAATAATATATGCTCAAAATATTAATGTTATATGAACGTTTATAAGACGCGATTTTATTTCTCATTTAAAATGTATGTGTTTAAATTCACTTATTTATGCATATTCTAAGAAAATGTGTAATTTAAGAAAAAAAAATATTCCAACTGAGCTAAAATGTTTCAAATGTGAGTGACTTTAAAAAAATGACACAAATCACAGAACCGTTTTACTATTATTACAGGAATTATGTTTGAAGACAAAACTGTAATATTTTGTTAGGTTATTTTAGTTTTTCTCTGTACTTTGACTATCGAAAAATAGCGTAGACTTAGTAACTTAGAATAACCTTTTTTTTCAAAATGTTCTCCTTTTGTGAAAAATGTTTTTATTATAATAATATTTTGCCTGTATATAGCTCAGACCTCTGTACAAAGGACCAACTATGATTTTTTTAAAAATTCACATTATTTTCAGAGTTACAACCATTTGAAATAATTATCACGTTTTTTTCTTAAAATTTCTCCCCTCTGTTGTCGTAAAACATGGATAAACTCGCTTCTAAGTTATATATTGCAAAAATTCTAGTTCAGCCTCTGTACGGAGGTCGGAGCTATATGCATGCAAAATATTGTTATAATAGAAGAATTTTTCACAAAAGGAGAATATTTTGAAAATGGGTCATTCTCTATTTTCATTTTTTGTCAAAATATTGTAGTTAACTATAGTTTTTTTTATTATAATACTAGTTTTAAAACAATTTTATATTCATTTTCTAATCTATAAGTGACACTAAATATCATAAATATTATCCATTTATGCGCTTTGGCAAAATCACGGTTCCGAACGTAGTTGGATACCTTAAGATTGTAGAACACTTTTGCCACTTTTAATAAAGAGGGAGATATGCAACAAATATACATTTTAGTTTCCATGAAGACTATCATATCGGAGGATACTGACATGGCCATTGGTAACAAACAGTTTTTCCAGAATTAAAGATTACGTGATTCAGGGATGCTTCAGTGCCCCGGGTGACCACTATTGGGTTTAAATATTTTAATCATTGTACTATTTTCTATTTCATCACATAATATATTACCCCCTCCCACCTCTCATTTGCTTGGAAATCATTATATTACAAACATCAAAATAAATACAAGTTGAAATAAATTAATACCCTTGATTAGCTTTAAGCTTACTATCAAGTAATATTTACTGAAAATTTAATAGAAATTAATTTCTTTAAAGATGAATTTTTTCTAAAGTTTCTATTCCTTAGACTGTTTAATTTAATGCAAAAAACTCTCATTTTTTACAAAGAATTTTCAAAATTATTATCACTCAAGTATTTACATATAGCTAAGTATGTTTTAGAGCCTAATATAACATGCATCGTTTTCAAGTTATTTTGAAAGAAACAATTCTCTTTAATTGAAACACAAGTGTGATATGGAACCTCTTTATAAATGGTTTAATTGTGACACTTATGAAACTTTTATGTAACTACTTACAAACTAAACATTATCTAACTATTCAAGTTTATAAATGTTTTTAGAGCATTGTTATGTTGTTAAAATATTGAAAAAGTTTTAAGTATAGAATAAATAATGGAAATTTAATTTAAATAGATTCTGAATAAATAACAAGTTGAAAAAAGGAAAACTATATTGGATCACATATACGCTTTGATATTTTTTTAAAAACATGAACATTCTAAGCAAAATTCTTTCTTTACGATCAATTGACCGTGATAAACAATGGTTGCAAACACGTGAACCGGCATTCTTTCTGTTAAGTTGTTGGTTGGAGTTATTGTACCAATAAAGACCCGCCATGTTAAGAGGGTGGTATGCGTAAAAAGAAAGATTTAAAATAAAAAATGAGGTAAAAAAAGATTTTAAAACATCAAAATCCTCACGTCAACTTGGTGTAAGAGTTGGGAGAATTGGATTGTGCCATCTCAGGTATCGTCTTTGTCTCTGGACTGTAGTTCGAAATTGAAAGGCATTTTATAGTCAGTATGTATGCTGCTTCTGATTTGACATTATTAAGGAATAGAAACCACCTGATTCGGGACAACTGCTCATGGACTTAGTGCCAAATAGCCACGTATACTGGGATGGACACAGTAGGCCCTGGCCTTCATGGGCTTTGGGGCCACTGAGTTTGAACTTAAGGAATAGAAAATGTGATGCATTGCATTTTTTAATAATATTTTTTCTGGTGCCTCTACAAGGGATTTTAAATGTAATTATCTTTATGAATTTTCGAAGAAAAAAATTCTTAGTAATATTCTAAATATTTCTTATTTTGTCATCCCCCCATGGGGATAACAATACTATTTTTTAGTGTTCTTGCACTTTCACGTTCTTTAAATAATATGTTATTGGTAATATTTTACTTAAGATAGATTACAGCCATACATTGAAAAATGGTGCATTATTATTTACAGAATATTATCATTTTGTATAAATAAAGAATTCACACACATAATGCCAACGAATTGAAAGTTTTTTTTAACTAATTTGAATTTATTCTGTGAGTACTTGATGTACCTTTTGTGTTGATCTCCCGATCGTTCTCTATTTTTAACCCTAAATTTGACATTTACTCCCACACTTTTATTATTCTTTTTAGTTTTAGATTCCTAGCTAGATCATCTACGTTAAATATTATCCATACTCCAGTATAAACTAGGTAACCTGATTGATACTATTTTGAATAGAATACTCGATATACGTATTTATAGGTTTTCTAACAATAAAAATAGTACTTGTCATCATATTTATATATAAAACTTAGCATTATATATATTTAAAAAAAGCTTGAATAATGATGATTATATTTTTTCTCCATTTGTTAAAATCTATTTCTTTCAGAAGTAACGGACTAGATTCATGTATATATTTTAAATGGGGTTTTTACAATCCATTTTGGAAGAAAAAATAGCTACTTCGGGTTTTAATGGATATTAACCAGTTAATTTTGATGGACGAGTGTACTCGTCATGTAGAAGTTGCAGGATTTTGTGTTATGGCTGTTAAATACGCCATGCGTAAAAAGTAGAGACCATTCACTCTTTAAACTCGAGTTTTCGAGAAAAATAAAGCATATTATCAAACTTTAAGGTGTGTAGAATATTTTGAGGCCAATCCTGATTAAAACCAATAAATAAAAAATAATATGAAAAATTTAACAACCCATGCGTTCTTGTATGCACCGGCTGAAACAGTGTAAAGTTCGCATAATGAATTTATTTATGTGAGATGATTTTTTTTTCAATTCTTACTTTAGCACACACTCACATTTATTTATCTTCATAGAATTTTCAATCGTTTGTAAAATACATTTTAAAGCGCTCAATTGAGCTTAAATTTTATATACATGATTATTTGGATGGCAGTACAGTAATTTAATTATAATTATTAAAAATTAATTGATTGAAACTAATTATTTAAAGAATTACAAATATATCCACGTTGGCATCATTTTTGGCGACTCAGCGACTTTTTCGGTGACTTGTGTCAAAACTTGAATTTTTTTTCACACATTTTAAAGTGCTCATTTGAGCTGAAATTTTCTATACACTATTATTTTGGGTAAAAATACGATAATTATTTAGTTATAATTAATAGAAATCCATTGGTTGAATCTAATTTTTTAAAGAATTACAGATTCAGTCACATTGGTTTCATTTTTAGCGACTTGGGACAGAACAGTAAAATATTTGTTTCTCAGATTTTAAAGAATTCAGTTGAACTGAAATTTTTTGCACGATTGTTTTGGGGGACAATACTATTCTTTAATGATAATTAATAAAAATTAATTACTAATTAATGTTGTGATTCTGCCATATTTCCATTTATATTAATTGTAACTATTTAACAAATATAGTGAAAATAAAATTTTTCTTCGTTGATCTAAGTAGGAATTGACTTTTTTTTATATTGATTGTTTAGATGTCAGTCTTAAAAGGGCAAAGGCAAAAGTCGGAAATTTGATTTAGGAATTTAAATTCTTACCATTATGAGTATTTCTTCTTACGTTTTTCGAGTAATATGCACGTAATAATGTAATATTATGAGCACCAAATAAACAAGTATTAGTTATAAAATGTACAATTTTAGGAAATATCTCCGTCTTTTTGATCCAATATTTTTACAGCGACACTTATTTTATGTTTGACGAGAAAACTCGCCATTCATCGAATCCTGACGCACGTAGTTGTACGCTTACGAACGGAGGAGTAACTTTCAAATGGTAGAACATTACAGAATATTAGCTAATGACACTTGTTTTTGTCAATTTTGACAAGGAGAAAATTATAATTTTTTTTAAAATATAATAATTTTAACAACATATTTTCTATTCCTTAATTATACTGAACACATTTCATTTATGATACACAACTTAATTATTATCCATTTTTTATTACTAGAATGTATGCTATGTTAAGCAGATAAAAACAAGATACAATTTGATCCCAAATTAACGATCGCCCCAATTTAACGAATTTTTCTCTTTCCCCGAATAAAAAGAAATCAAAAACCGCTATTAAATGAAAAATAAATCCTAGAATCAATGAATTATTTCAACAGATTAAAAAAGTTTAGATTAGAAAAAAAAATTAATATCCAAATATTCGTTTTCGTCTAGAATAGAAAACGGATTTTTTTAAGGCTATTTTCGGTTGATGTTAAATAATAGGACCCAAATTTGGAATATTTTTTCAGATATAAAAGTACTCAAACTTTAATATATTCTGGCTTCACTATCATGTAGATAATCCCTTTTTTATCATACTACTCATTTTTATCCTTGTCGGTACATATTTACTTTTATAAAATTTGTTTCGTATTTTTTCTCCTATACCGTAATACTAAATGTTAACATGTTAAAAGGAAAAACTGATTATTTATGAAATATTTTTAAAAATTTTAAAAACACTATATTATATAAACCAATGCATGAATATCAATGTCACAAATTTTTATAAAAATTATGATATTTTTTTTCTATCCGAAAATGTGTTCCGTGTAATGTTCACGCTCTCATGCATGTGGCGAAAATAGCCGTAAGAACAAATTTAGGTGGAACAGGGTGCATATGCTTCATAAGTGCAGCCTACTAGGTGAGTTTTGAATAGGACAGGAAAGAAGCTCTCTTCTTATTTCATCCAATTCCACGACGCAAGAGATATTTTAAGATTTTAACGATTATGATAGATTTGATGACGATCTGCCTATTTATGCAACTAAAGCTCAGAAAATTGTTGATTTGGTGGTGTTAGTAAACAGTGATTCTGATGCAGAAAATAATAATGAAACTCTGATCAAAACTGTTACATTTACTAATGTTTTACATTGTTTGGAAATTTTGAAAACATACCTCATGCAATAGGATACAAATGAGGCATTGAAAAATTACCAAACATCTATTACTTGGTATTTTAAAAATTCCTGATGAACTAGATCTTGATAAGTCACTAAACGTGTTTTTAACTGTTGAATAAAAAGCGTGTAGTTCCTAATTATGGATATTTCTTTTGCAGTTGCTTATAGAATTTCCAAAAGATAAATGCAGAAAACTTGTCTTTGTTTGGACCCCGATGTAACGAATAGTCTCGCTTTAACGAACAGTTCGGATAAATTGGAAAAATCAGGGTTCGATTATAATTCATTATTTTAATTTAGATTATAAAATAATTAAACCTTAAATTAAAACTTATATTGACAAAATTGTAGAACAATATCTAATAAAAGATTTGTAAAAGAAACGAAAAAAATAATTTTTTTCCCTTATGAACAGGCAAATTACAAAATATTAACAGAGTTGAAGACTAATAAACGTTGGCTATAAAGTTAAATACCCATTGCATTAACAATCAAATGTGCGTTCTTGGAATGTTGCATAAGTGCACAAAATTTAAAAATAAACTGTTAGTGGGAACTTCACAATTGAAATTAATATATTATTTTTATTCTAAATTAATATATTTTTTCTCTTTCGGGATTTGTAAAGTAAACAACCCGAACATGTACGCCACTTTTCATACTTAACATCAAAATTGTGTGTTTTGGCTCTTTCTCATCCCTCAAGGGAAATTATTTTTCCTCCAATGAATCTATTTCATTCAGAAAATCCAAGTTTCTTTCTGAACAATGATGATAAAAAAATGCTGAAAATAAAAGCAGACTATTGTTTTGTTCGCATATGTAAACATTAAATGAAATCGAAAGAATATATTTATGTTCTGTGATAAAAGAAACATTAATAGATAATCCTACTGTAAAGAAAACATTATCAACCGACCCTAATCAATTAGAATTTAATCTAACAAGACAAACATTTTGGTTTGTGACTGGTAGGTCAGTAGTTCATCACACGGTTAAAAGGCGTGTAATTTGTTTCAGGATGAATCTGAAATCTTCTCAACAAATGGGCGATCTCCCCTTATCTGATTTCAACAAATTCGTCCATTCAAGAGAACTTGCTTTGATTTTATTGACCCCGAATTGTGCTCTTAAAAGAAAAATGACAAATTTCAAATCTTATAATAGCCTTTTCAAATTTGTACTGCTACTAAACATGTACGTCTTGAAGTTGTTTCTGATTTACAAATTGGTGCATTTCTTGCTGCTTTATGTGTTTCATTGCTAGAAGGTCTTGTCCGAGAAAAACATTTGGATATTGAATCCAATTTTAAAGGCGCTATGAGTCACCTAAGAAGGCTCGTAGAGTTGTGTCCTGCACAAGAATATGTACAAAACCTTCTCTCTCTCAAATGCATGGATGTGTCTTTCATTCCTCTGTATATTCCATCGTTTATTCCTACTTCTCTCCATTGGAGATTTGTGGGAGTCTGCCATCAGAAGTAATAAGCAATTACTCTTAAAGGCAACCACGCTTCTTTATTTCTTACTTTTGAGAAGTGTTCTACTCCATCGATACAGATAAAAGCTTGTCTTAAGACCAGTCAGTAGGGTAATAAATTTTTAAAAACCGATTTTGAGTTTTTGATATTTCTATAATCTCCAAATTGGGAGTTTTCCATTGATATAAGATACAAGCCGTTATATGAATTAGAAGTACTTTAAAGGGATTTTTAAAAAATAATCAGCTTAGGAACCCCGCCCATTTGACAAATAGAAATGTAAACATTGTATTTTCAAATCTGGGGCAAAGTTGCGAAGCTTCAATTTATTTTTATTAATACGCATTAGATACCTGTTTAATAACTGCAAATTTACTATTCAAGTAAATTCAGTAATTCATAGCTATATATTTCATTATCTCTACTTTTTGAAACCTATCTGAGGTCTTATGGGGGATGGATGGTATTTTCAATTTTAAAAGCCACTAGGCAGCATTATTGCAGCAAGCCATTTCCATTAATGAGTGGTCCTGTGGTGACAGTCACTGAGTGTATCGTTGGCAAAATATAGCTAACTCTTATGAAATATTCTTGTGTAAGATATACTTGCGAATTATTCTATTAATTGGAAGATAGTCCTTGTGAAACATCCAAACCATTCAGAAATATATTCAAAACATCAAATTAAAGTTAGAGTTTTCATTGAGTCAGTTTTCTTTCTGATCTTCGAAATGGAAATATTCAGGCTCAGAGCACAACTTCATACAATCTGCTAGTTTGTAATAGTTGTTCTTCTACATAATTATTATATCACACCAATTATGTACTTAAGGTAGTTTTTTTTAATATTTTGATCAGTAAGTTGCAATTTATTTTGCATCACGCGTGTTTTCGTTTTGTGTGACTCTAGTGATGGCGGCATATCTTGGTTGCAATCTTCTGAAGGAAAAATATTGAAAAATACTTATACTTAAATATAATTATGTAGTTTTCTCAAGCTATCTTGTAAAACAATCTAGTTTCTAGACCTATCATCTACAAACTTGTTCAAAATAAAGTAATGTTCCTTGTGAAATTATTCCAAAATTTTTTTATTATGAGTCGTGCATTGAATTTTACACTACAGTATTTGATACTATTTTGTCACTTTAATATAATTGTATCTTTATAAAATATTAATTTTGATTCCGATACCATTATATAAATAAACTTCCCTCCAAATTTAAGGTACTGCATTTTTAATGTCTCTCATTTACAACTGAATATACACAGACACAAGAAATTTGGAATAAATGTGCACTAATTATTTTCTTATTGAATTCTACTCATAGATTTGCATAAGTTTAATACAAACACACTTTGCAATAAAAAAAACAATGTTGAAAGAAAAATTAATTATTGGAAAAAGCAAGGTATATACCACAGACTTTTGAAGAAATGTCTTAGAAACATTACAAAAATGTGTTGTAATAAGAAATACACGTATGTCCACTCCTAACTGCAATACATTGGTGACATCAACAATTCCATGATTTTATTTATTTTATAGGATACCGCAATGGGAAACGATGATCAAACATGGAGTATCTCTTGTTACAGCTCATTTAAGTACTTTGGAGAGACTTAAAATACCAACGTTTCTACCAAGGTTATCCCAAATATACACTATGGGATTCAGGTGATTGAACTGGCTATTTCATTCGTTCCAAACAATGATTCTGAAGGTGGTCTTCAACAAGCGCAGCTCGTTGATTTTCTGAATCATCCATCAGAATGAATTTATTACCATTAACAGTAGTGTATTAGTATTAGGAATCTTACCCCGATATCTCACTCTAGTTAAAATTCCTCCATGAATCGCACAGAGATATCTGCCCTAACTATGATTCCACCCCTTCTGTAATCATGTCGTTCCTTCTGTAATGGTTGTATCTTACACGTTGTTCCCTCTAAATCGTCTGACACCCTAAATTTCTCACCCATGTAAATTTGAACTCGCTTCTGAAGAGTACAGAAATCCACTGTTGTCTGGTTCTGGAAATGTGATCCTTTGCACATTATAAAGAGTCACATCTCTATCGTTGGCTTGGGAAAACAAATAACTGGTAGTTTTGCACAGATAGTTACATTGTTTAATACGTTAGTGCACCATTGCAGTAAAAGTAAATGTCCCTGATACAAAAAAAATCATCTGCAATTTACTGAGGCATCGTAGTACTTCTCAATTCGCCTGGAAGATCTAGAGCAGTGCTTCTCAAACTTTCAATACTGGCGCCCCCCTTTTCAATCATAATTTTTATCGCGGCCCCCATTTTATAATAATAATGTATTGAATGCAATAATAAGGCACTTTGACGCTAAAACTACAAAATGATCTTAAGGGGAGTTGGAAACCTCTCTCTCTCCCTCTATACTGACAATGTTAAATCGGCTGTTTTCGATGTACCTTTTCTCAAAATCTGTTTTATGTACATTCTTGAAATTTTTCATACTATTAAAGTACACCTCTCTCATTATACTAAAATGAGCTTTTAGCTAATTTTCATTTTTTTAATAAATTATGAAATATTTTATCAAACATTGCGAAATTTGACCCATTTTTTACTTAAAAAATTTGTAAAAATTAAATTTTTGAGTTTTTTACAAAAAGCTCATTTTAGTATATATTAGACATCATTATAAATAATTCATAAAAAATTTACATACCTGTGAACAGTAGTTGCTCAGAAAAGGTACATCGCACATTAAGATTTACATTTTGAGATAAATTGATTTTAATGTATACAGTGAGACTTCTAATCGGCTAGGAAATAAAAAAATAAAAGGCTCAATTTAAAATAAAAGATACATGTTTTGGTTTATATCAGTCGTTACACTTTTAAGCAAAAACAAAGTAATTTGTTTACAATTTTCGCCATTAAAATGGGCATGGCCCAAATTCAATGAATATTTAAAAATACGTTTTAAGGGCTTCTAAATACCCTAGAGGTTAATGTAAGGTATTTTTAGAAAGATTAACATCTATACAATTTGAAAATGTAAAAATCTCAAATTGTCAAAAAAATAAGATTTTAGCTTTCCAACACCCCTTAATTATAAACATTACAAATTAATAAGTATATTATATATTTTATATATGGAACTTTTAAGTAATATACATTTTATTTTACTATCTTTAATTTTTAAATTGAAACAGATTGCAGAATATGGTGGCTGCTTTCAAGACAAAATATACATCTCAGCCAAATATAGAAAATGTACACAGAGTGTCAATTTCTAATCGTAAAGCTTCCTTTGAAAAACTTTCCTCTGCAAGACAAGCCCCTGGAAGTCACTAATAATTATTGAACTTGCTCTTAATTTAGTATTAATAAATTAGTTATAAAATACTTTGTGCAGCACTGATACATTAAAATTATACTGTCTGAAGTACCTGCTCTTCGTTCGAGTCCATTTTTTAAAAAAAACTAAAAAATTCTTCATAAATATATGTGAATTATCAGGACAGTAAACCCAAATGCGCGACAATGTTTACGAAAATGTAAAATGATATTTTAAAACGAATGCTCATATTATAATTAGTTTTTAGCGAACAGTAATTTTAAGCTTCTCAGAATTAGCATTTAGAATTAATGTTAATCAATGAAAAATAATATAAAATCCCAATGAAGAGAAAAATAGTGTTATTTTTATTATATTTAAAGCGAGAAGACTTCAAAATGTTTTATCACGAGGGCAGACACACACTCGATACTAGCGTTAATGGTCACCTCAATCCTTTTTTTTTTATAATTATTTTATTGTAAACGATAAAAATCGTGATTCCAGTGAATAATTGAACTAAGAGAAAGTAAACTTACCTA
Organism: Trichonephila clavipes; assembly: GCA_019973935.1. Classification (NCBI taxonomy): domain Eukaryota; kingdom Metazoa; phylum Arthropoda; class Arachnida; order Araneae; family Nephilidae; genus Trichonephila; species Trichonephila clavipes. Next base: position 101,218 of record BMAU01020321.1, on the reverse strand, counting down.
CTTCCAAGGACTTTTCAATTTTTCTTTGGAAACAAATAAACAGTTTTGCCAGAATTAAAGATTTCGTGATCTGTGTGTCCCGCGTGACCACTTCAGAGTTAAATGTGTGTTCATTATGATAATATGTATGTTACTCCTAAAACAATTGTGTAAACATTTTTTCATTATGCTTTATATGTTTGAGAATACTCATAAAAATAAGTCTTGGTGAAGTAATACTGCAAAATGCTCTCCGTAGTTTTCTAATTATCATAAAACTCTTTTGCATGAAAAAAGCGCAACAGAGAAATACATTACTTACAACTTTTCTAAATGAGAAACAAACACATAAGAGAGGGGTCATAACTAGGTGTATCAATAACTTAGAAGGGCAAACAGATAATCAGCAAAAACAGATTACAGCTATAATGTGCAGTATTTCAAAAATAATCACAGTGATGAATTTTTCATGTTCCTAATTTTTTTCGATTCTGGGTTGTGACGAATCTGTACGGAAACTTTCCACTAATATTCTTAGATGTCTTTTGGGGGGATTATAAATTCGCATACACTTCCAATCAACTCTGAAAGGAGAACAAAATATTTAAAGTAGATAGGGTATTTAAGTAGAGCGTTGTAATCTAGCAAAGATAAAGGCTGGTTGAGCCAGCAGCAGTAGAGTTAAGTTTAAAGGATTCAATTGGATTACGATAGTGAAGCATTAATGCTAGTACTCTACGAAGGAATCTTAAAAGTTAATGCACCGCTGAAGATATCGAAGTATTACCAGGTGATATACTATAGTTTATTATCGCTTAAAACAAGCGTTAGTTTAATAACATTAGTTTAAGTTAATGAAAGCTAAAAATTCGAGTTGCAAGTATTTCTCAGACCTCCAATTTCGGTAGACCTTATTGATCTTAAGCGTAGTTATTGATTAATTTCATATTTTGTAACCTAATTTAATATTAAAGGTTAATCCCTTTTGTTTGATGTAACATAGAGAATTTTATATGTCAATAGAGTTTCTAATATTTGAATCAAGTTAATAAATATAATCAATTATTATACAAATGGCTCTTAGTGATCCTTTGCCTCAAATTAATCTTGGTGTCCAGGGTGGAACCCAGGGGGTTCTAACATGGTCTGGGATTTGTTTTTTTTCATTGAAAGAGAAGTATTTTAGGTTTAAAAGGAAAACTTAATTAAAACCTCTCAACATGGGATTGCAGCAAATGAATTTTTTTTTTTATTTTGGTTATAGGATCAAAGATATTTAATTAGATATTGAAGAAGTTTTTATTTTTGATGTCTTAATATCGCGTGCGTTTAAAAATTATAAATTATATCAGAGTAAAAGCACATTTTTTATTATGCCGGAAAGTATTTCGTTTTAATTCATTCCAGTAAATTAATTATTTTTTTAAATATTTTATTTTCGATATTCTCGAGCCCCCCCCAGGGGGCTCGCCCCACAGTTTGAAAAACATTGAGCTAGAGGTTGTAATTCTCCGAATATGTTGTAATTCATGAATGACCTGAAACACATGTCTTCTCGGTATACGTAGTCTTTAAACTCCAATTGGTCACACAATCATTGGATCTCACTAGGAAACAATTTCAGACGTTTTGTGACTTACGACAAGCCTATTTTCATCCATCCCAATTCCTGCCACATAAACGAATTGAGTAAATGATTTAAATAAGATATTTCTATATTGTCCTGGATATTACCAACAAAATTACCAAAAATCATACACATAATGTACACACACCAAAGTACGAAAGTTTGATTTGTGAGTGCACATTTTCTCTAATTTTGTCTAAATGTTATTTTCTTTAAATAAAATATATGGCTATCGTTTTATTCACATAAGTTTCCCTAAAGTACATACTTATAATTTATATAAACTATTGAATTTATTGTTGCTGCCATTTGTTATGGTCAATGTATATAAAGGTATATTTTACCAATATATTTGTTATAAGTATAATTTGAAATCTTGTTGAAAAACTTTTTATAATTCTGACCACGATTTTTTTTGTATGTTCTATTACTTAATATTTTAATGCAACATTGAAATATATTTACTAATTTATATTCAGACAGAGATAAAAATATTTCAAGTAATTAAAGTGAGAAAAGGAAAATGATTGATTTATCTGGCAAATAATTCGTTTTAATGCTTATTAAACAATGTAAAGGGTGGTTTTTAGAGGTATAGAACTTTAAATTCCAATAAAACTACGATGTATTATTCGATAGACATAATTTTGTTTATTCGAAAGATAATCTTGTGCCATTACATTTTAAATATGATTTATGGCATACGACTGCCACGGCTGGCTCGGATGTAGTCCAATCTGGATGTCCAATTTTCGATGATTTTTTCCAACATTTGTGTCCGTATATCGGCAATAACACAGCGAATGTTATCTTCCAAATGATCAAGCGTTTGTGGCTTATCCGCATAGACCAATGACTTTACATAGCCCCACAGAAAATAGTCTAGCGGTGTTAAATCTCAAGATCTTGGAGGCCAATTCACAGTTCCAAAACGTGAAGTTAGGCGGTCACCAAACGTGTCTTTCAATAAATCAATTATGGCACGAGCTGTGTGACATGTTGCGCCATCTTGTTGGAACCATAGTTCTTGGACATCATGATTGTTCAATTCAGGAATGAAAAAGTTAATAATCATGGCTCTATACCGATCACCATTGACTGTAACGTTGTGGCCTTCATCGTTTTTAAAGAAGTACGGACCAATGATTCCACCAGCCCATAAAGCACACCAAACAGTCAGTTTTTCTGGATGTAACGGTGTTTCGACATACACTTGTGGATTAGCTTCACTCCAAATGCGGCAGTTTTGTTTGTTTACGTAGCCATTCAGCCAGAAGTGCGCTTCATCGCTAAACAAAATTCGCTTATGAAAATCGGGAACAACGGCAATCTCGTTTTGGGCCCATTCGACGAATCTACGTCTTGCTTGATGATCGTTTTGATGAATTGCCAAACCAAACTGAGAATAAATCACTTGACAGCTGTTAAATCGTTCGCCATCTTGGAAAGTAATGCCAACTTAAACTTCTATACCTAGAAAAAAAACACTCTTTATATGGAAAGCAATGTATAAGCAACAAATTTACAAACCATGTAATTATTCAATTTTGGGTAAGAAAACGTGATGGTATGATCTTTTTTGAAAAGTAGAAATTGTTATAAAAATGTATGATGTATATTTCGAATATAAGCTGATCCATGTATATAAATATATAGTAGTACATCGTTTTTTAAAGATTTAACCTAATTTATAACCCATTCATAAACCGAATTAAAAGAAAAAGATCTTGTAACTTTTAAACATGTTGCTAAGTGGGTAAAATGTGTTGATTATTTTGAAATCCAATTATTATAAAGTAAAATACCCCTGAAGCAGACGACGATAGTTTTCTTAGTTAGACGATAGTTTAAACCCTATTTCAAGCTAGTATTTACTTATTTATTTATTTTTCATTCTAATGTTCCCTTGCACACTTCTGTGATGGTCATAATTTCTGAGCCCTTTTATGTTTCTTTAAAAATGCAAGGGAAAATAAATCATTATATGTCATGCAATCGCTGTTCAGTATTTTATGCCCTAAAAGAAAATTCGCTACGAGATCATCATTTCCATTCAGACATCTCAATGAACGAAGGTAGATTTTACAAACTATTCGGAAACTCAAATTTTGATACTAACTTTGGATAATTTGTCCCAGCCCGAAGGTCACGGATGTGCGAAGATTCGAGGACTACTGTAGCCCAGTCGTCAAGACATCGGATCGTAACAGGCATGTCATGAGTTCAAGCACAGTACCACTAAAGACCCGCCGTGTAGAGAAGTGATGCACGTTAAATCTGTGGAGAGATCAAATGTCTTCCCGTGGGTGTTGTGTGGTAGTTAGAAGAGGGAGGTGCCAGCTCAGGTGTCGTCCTCGTTACTTGACCACGGTTTAAAATTACGTGGTCCGTCACTAATAGCCATCGTATAACTGAACAGTTTGACGTGAAAATTCCCTCACTGTGAGAGGATTCGAGGAAGAAGCAGACATGATAGCTTCTTTTATTCAATCTGTAACACTTTATGAAGCATACAACTGTATAACAGCTCTGGGAACAAAATAAAACTCTAAACCTTCATCGCATGTACTAAATTATTGAAAGTACTTACCGGGAGTTTGAGATCCTCGTATGTGTGAACTTTCTCGAAGCCCGATCCCTTGGTCAGGTCCAAGGTAGTTTACTTCGCCAATACCTAGTGGATTCTACATCGATTACTAATATCGCGATCACCTCGTTGTTGTGTGTTCACTTTTAATAATAATTTGATTTTCCGTTCAATGATCAACGCTTAACCGTTTACTCACATACTCCCCGACAGACACTTAAATAGTAGCTACATTTGCTCAAAATTAAACCATCTCTACGAAAAGCGTTTTTTAAACTCTAATCACAGTTACAGAATATTTTCCCCAAGAGGATTAGTAGAAGAACTCGAAGAGTACTCGTTACAAATGTATGCGATTTTTTTAATGTATGTGATGACAAAGGTATGCGATTAACATAACACCAACAAAATTAATAAATTAAAATAGCATGTACATGGCAAACATAAAATGCTATAATAATCAGCTTTTCTTATACTACGTTATTGTCTTATATTAATGAATCCGTACACATAAGTTGATTAACTTATTTATACATTATGATGTTAAAAAATTATTGGCTTATGCATTAAAATATAAAATAGTATTTATGAATCATTTCAGCAATTTAATAAAAATTCCTTCATTAATTTACTTCAGACTTGTGATTAATGGCTTGTACGCCGTGATTATTTAATGTCAGTCCTATAACATAAAACAAGTTTAACGAGGTTAGCAGGAAATTGACTTTATCCAATCTCTGAAGAAATTCGCTGACTGCTCAAAGGCACTGATGACTGAGAGAAAACCTCAGCTAAAATACTTCATAGTTTACGCTGTGGCCTTTATTTCCGGTAGACTTATTCAAATATTCTATGTCACGTCTCCAACTAATTGAATTGACCACCAGTCCAATATTCGAGGTGACCATAAATCAGAGCCAAGTGTTGCTCTCTTCTGTCCATGCTTCACTGACCACAGGTCGAGGGTCGGGGTTACCATGGCGAGTTACCACTTGGCGAAAGTGGTGGGATTTCATTTGGGAAGTTTAATGACTGTGGATTACCAACTATTTTCCCAGTTTATTTCGTCAACATTGGAAAAGAGAGAGAGACAGAGAGAGCTTGTGTAGTAAGACATTAATGCATAGTTTGGTTTAAAAATGAATTTTTTTTTTACTATTATTGCTCTTTAATGATTAATTTTATTTAGGAACAAGTCCAGTATTTATCTGTCATGCGTTCTTTACTTGAAATTGATTCATAACTCACAACTAATAGTACGAGGTAACTTAAATGTCACACTGAGACATTTCTCACAACATGCATATTAATCAAATTCAGTACATCTTCTGTTAGCAGTGTATAATTATATGGTGACATTAAAACCGAAGTAATAATGGAGAACAAAATCTCGATGAAATAAATAGATTTAAATATGAATCGTCAATAGACATTTAGAATATTCTATTCAAATCCATGTCTTACAATAGATCACCGTGATTAATAAAAATGTCAACCAAACACTCCTCCATCCATTTCCTACGTGTAGATGGCGCTGTTGCATGTTAAATCTGTCGAGGCTCAATGTTCTCCAGTTGATATGGTAGTTTGGAGAGGAAGTGCAAGCATGTGCGGTCCTCGTAACTTGACTGAAATTTAAAATTACTGGATCCGTTACTTCAAATGTAAATGTTGTTTTGTAGTGCTACGTCAACGAGGCACTCACTCACTCACTCACTCACCCATTTTTCAAAAGTTCAACAGTGGAAACAATACAGAAAATTTTTAATTTCAATTTCATAACCATTTAACTCTAAATGTTGTGACGGGCTCACGCGTATTTACATTAACATGCCGTCGGGTTCTTTGGGGCCAGAATTAATGGCAATTCTTTTCCAACCAAATCCAAGAAGTGAAGCGTGAAGGAAAGATGCAAATTAGGAAGCTTTTAAATATCAGAAGTTAGAGTAAGTGAGTTGGCAATTTGAGGAATGATATGATAATCCGTGATTCAAGCGTGAAGAGGTTTTGAATAGGTTACGTGACAGCCAACAGAAGTTATACGGGATAGAGATCCCTTAGGTCAAGGTGCATAACATTGCACTCCAGTAAATCCGCAACTTCAAGTAGGATTAAATTGATCGTTCGTCCATAAAGAAGATATGGTAGTTTAGAAGTGACTATTTAATATTCGGATCTGTGATCTGCGAGTTAGTTATTGATAGTGGTCCGGGTTACGTTAATTCGTTATTATAAATATATTGTGTGTTTAGCCACCGTGGATTCTCTCACGTATATTATTATTACCTAATTTGTTAAAAGTTTAACTTGAAGATCTTAATAAAGTCATATTAACTCATAATTCTTCCTTTATTCCTACGCCTCTAACCCACGCTGATAATCAAGGAGAAGGGCACCCAAAAGAGGGGGGGGCGCACTTACAATGTTATTTTTATATTTCCCAATTTAAATGAAAAATTCTAGTCAAGTATTGAAGCAGTCATACAGTGGCATAACAGACCTTATTTACATGGGAGGAGTTTACTTTAAAAAAAACCCACTTAGATGTCAATAAATGCACCGAAGCGTAATATGCATGCTAAAAATTAATAAGTATTAGTGTATAGGAGGTATTTGAGCCTCCCCATCCCTACCCTTGCTTATGCCACTGTAGGTAACAGGGGACGAGCCTGCATATATTAGATACTGCTTTTCTGTTTGTACCATGTACATGATTGGTAATCCATTTTAAAAATTTCTTTATAGAATCTTCATAGCTTGGAAGTTTAGCATTTGAATATTATATTAATCATGAGGATATGTTTGATCTATATAGAAGTTGAATAAAAAAGAGGGAAAAAATGAGAAAGAAATTAAGTCCAAATATAATGAGTGTATTACTTGAATAGCATTTGCATTCTTTGAGAACATATCTTCATGATCTCGTTTTGATAAAAAAAAAAATTATAGATTGATGTATTTTCCACAATAAAAATCAATTATTAAACATTCAACATGATTTTAAAATGAAAGTACATGTAAAACTATTCATATTTGAGTTGGAAAATAATCGAAAATATATCAGTGATTCATTTTAATATTATTACCATTGTACAATACATAAGAATTATAACCCTGAAAAGAATTTAAAACAGTTCTTAAAAACAACTTTCTAAAAGCCAGGCAAGGTGTACAGAAAGAAATAAAAATAGGAACAGTTGTAAATTTCTGGTTTATTAATGATTATTAATCAATGTATAACATACTATAATTAATTCAAAATGAATTTAAATATTTCTCAAAATGAATACTACAGTTATTACCATAATTCCTACATTATCGTTCAGTTAGTTTCACAAATAATCAATTTGAAATTCAAAACGCTTAATCTGGCTGAATTTATAGCATTATATGGAGTTGACTTTAGTATAAACGTCTATTATACTCCAATAATCGGTTCGAATATTAATAAATTAATACTATACATGTTTATCTATTCCATATGAATAATAATAATAATGTTTCATTTATAAAAGCAAATGACCGTCTTCTTTTTTCATGCTTACAAACTGACATTTGAGAGTTTTAAATTTTATGCGTATGAATTCATTATAGAAAAAAAAACTATGTAAATATTCGAATTGAGATGATTATTTTGGTATTTTATGTATGGCAGTTATTGAAAATATACTCAGAATCTAGAAAGATGTTTGAAAATATTATTAAATGTTAACATTTAATCCGCATATTTAAATAAAAAAATCCACTGCTGAAATACTATATAAATATATCTTAATACTGTTATAAAATAGGACTTAATTATACTGCAATTGTTATTTAATGCCTATTCATTATATACTTACTTTACTTACTATTAATTGCTACCACTATAAAAACTTAATAAGCGCACTGTACAATATTGGAACGTATACGCTTTGCAGTATTTTTCAATTTTGTGCCAATTTAGAAAATATTTTCATATGTTTCATGTAGTAGAGCAAAAAGTGATAGGATATTTTGAATTCTCTGAATTTTTAAAGATATATTTGTATTTTAATTGGATGTAAACAGTTGTACAATCCAGGTATATTAAAATAAGGAGGAAAATGCAATTCATTACTTCGCCCATACCTATATGAACTCCCACGGTAAACAGCTGGACTTTTTACATCTTGTCCAATAAGGATTCTTACAAGATTACAGAACCATTTTTTTATTGTTTGCTCAGTATATATATATATATATATATATATATATATATATTATATTTTAATGTCCATATCATTTCAAATACAAATTCGTCTCATTTTGTATGTCTATAAATTATTTTTGTTTTATTGATTGTCAATATTTAATCTGATTTCATGAATTTTGAATGAACATTCTGCATTTTATAAACAAAGAACTTTCAAGGAAAGTGTGGAGTATTTTACAGTCATTTTAAAAGAAATATCTTGAGTGAAAAGTTCTAGTTTTACAAGAATCAATACATGATATAAAAATAAACTTAACTAATATTTGGTAAAAATGTTAAACCATTTTAAATGTTTTATCTTGCAGAGTGTAATTAAAACATTTTTCCCAATTTTCGACTTGTTAAAGCTTCCCTAAAGACGTAAGACACTATAATGTGTGAGTTAGAGAATACTTTTTACACAACCATAAATGTAAAGGATATAATGGCATGCCCTTCTCCTTGCAGGGAGCTGCAGGAATAACGGAAGAACTAGAAGCTGCCATGATCTTAATGACTTTATTAAGATCTTAAACTTAAAACTCTAACAGATTAGATAATAATATGATATGCGAGAGATTCTACGGTGGCTAAACTCACAATAAATATAATACCGAAATAACGTAACCCGGACCACTATCAATAACTAACTAGCCTAAACTAAACTCCAATACTGTCACAGATCCAAATATTAAATAGTCACTCCTATCTTTAATGTAGTCTGAAGAAACGATCAGAATAATCCTAGATTGAGTTGCGTATTTAATGGAGTGCAATGGTTTGCACCTTGACCTAATGGCTCTCTGTCACGAATGACTTATGTTAGCTGTCACTTAATACTTCCTAGACCTCTTCAAACTTGAATCATTGATTATCATAACATTCCTCAAATTGCCACCCAGATTACCCTAACTTCTGATATTGAAAAGCTTCCTAATTTGCATCTTTCGTTCACGCTTCACTTCTTGAGTTTGGTTGGAAAAGAGTTGCCATTTATTCTGGCCCCAAAGAACCCAAAGGACATATTAATGAAAAGATGCGTGAGCCCGTCACATAACAAGATCGAAGAAATAACTTAAATTTTCAAAGTGTTGGATAATTTTCTACTATATAGCACGCGTGCATATTTATTATGTAACAATTTGTGCAAGAGCTTTTCACGAAACGATTAAGCTAGCATTGCTAATATTTAGATTGTAGCTACCATTGAATCGCAGCTGTTATTTGAAAAAACAATAATAGTGTTCACTCAAAACGATATATTGCTTAGTTCTTAACTTAGTCTACACTTAGTTCCTTAGAAACATATATATTAAATTCTAGAACGCTTCTGTAAATATTCCTGGAAAAATGGCACCAGTTTCTGGAAATCCTTCAAACACATCATTTCTTACGAATAAGAAAGTTTAACATCTGCAAATACATTCTTATAATACTTATTCTCGCTAAGAAAAAAACATACATAAAAAGTATTGTTATCCGATGACTAATGATTTTTCACTCTATATTAAACCACTGGTATTTCACGAGTACTAAGACTAGACACTTGCTAGATCCCTCGCTTGCCTTCAAGTTTCATTTCTCACGTTACGTTGATATACTTATTCCCTCTCTTGCTGCATTCTTCATTTAATGTGACAAGTTTTATTGATCATGTTTAGAATTCTTCGTGTTCGTGTCCATAAGAAAAATGATCAGACATTTCGAGAAACTGTACGGTGAATTTTTTCCGTAACTCCAGGTTTTACGATTCATTGAGATGTAGATACATTGTCCCAGTTTACAAGGACGTGAATTTTTCTTAAAAAAACCCAAAATTTTACGTTTCTAACTAGAATCATTTGTCTTTTAAGTAATGACAGTTAGTAAGAAATATCTAGTTTTATAAAGATTTATGGGTGAGCAGATGTGTTTAAAACCATTTAAACATTTTACAGTGTTTTCCTTGTACGGATACCTACTTAATCATGTGTAATACATTAATAGTTAAAGTAAAAATGGGTGAGCTTGATTTGTTCTTACAAAAGCTTGTCCAGATCATCAGAAACAATATCAACTTTATTTTTAATTTAAAGTTTTTCCAAAGTCAGAGAAGAAGAATTCCTTGAAACCTCTGTGCTTCATTAAATATATGCCCCGTATACATACAATTTTGCTTTATAGAAAAATTAAATATATGTGGGTAGACTAGTGGTTAGAGCATCGGACTCCTGACCGGAAGGCCTGGATTCGATGTCCGATGCCACCAAATACCCTCCGAATACACACGGAGTACGTGCTCGTTAAATCAGTAGGTCCGTAGTCTTGTGGGCTGAGTCACGAGCGCAGGGACTGGATAATATTTCCCTACCCTTCAGTTTCCATGCAGAAAGTGTGGAGGTGGAGATAGGTGGTGTCGCCATCTTTCGTCCCTTCTGGGAATTTCGCCGAGCTAAATCGTACTGTCACCTGTATGATGCTCAAGGCCAAGCCCAATGACAGGCATACTTTTAGCCCCATGCCACGATGAATTTCGTTGGCCTCGATCTGACTACGTCAGACAGGGGCATTAGAAACAACAACAACACACTTTATTATGAAACTGTTTTTTGTAAGTTAATTGTCTTTCAGATAATTAAGTTGCCCTTTATCTTTTCCAAGTGACTGAATGGTAACGTTTCGCGTTTCCACACCGCAGATCTGGGTTTCAATCACCGAGCTGGCAACGTCACCTCAGCCTTTAATCCATTCAGTGGGTAGATAAAAGACTACTAAGCTTGCTTGGAAGCTAAACACTGGGGAATTTCGTTTCAGTGATAGGAACATCCGCACGTGCACCACAACGTCCAAGGACGCATAAAATGAGACGGACACAGTAGGCTTTGGTCATCTTTGGGCTGCTGGATCGCTAAGTTTTGTTTTCAACGTTTCTCAAGAAGTCTCACTATTTTTGAAAACATGATTTAAATTATTTAGGGCTTCCTGATTTTTGCTTGCATATTGTTTTGTTTATTTTAAAGTAATTGAAAAAAAACTCTTTTATTATGCATAATTGTATTAGAAATTATGTGCAAATATTATACTGCAATACGATGCACTGTTCAGTTTCAATGTCCTAACATGGGTGGGTTGTAGAAATGTTAAGAATGGAGTGTAGGCTAGTGGCTTCTAAGTACGGTTCTCATCAATGCAAATAATCAGTTGCTCATATCTGCCCGTACAATTATAGAAATGAAAAATCGTATAACTTGTGGAAGAACCCACTATATTTCTGTTTTGAAACGGCATCAAAACACACACACAAGCACACACACACATACACAACCACAGACATTGTTAGAAGGATAAATCCTTATAAACAAGACGAGAATGGAAATTATTTAAATCTGTTAATAAGAGAGAGATAAGGGGATAAATTATTTTTGCATTAACATTAAAATGATAAGTGTGCTAAATTTTCGAGATGTTTTCAAAACGTTCAGTTTCATTAAAAATTTTAACTGTAAAAATAGAAAAACCAGATTGTAAAAGTGTTCAAAAAGTTGTGTATTTTTTTCATTCTGTAAATTTAAAATTAAGCTAATAAAAAGTAAGGAAATTTCAATTTAAAAATATTTGTTTGTGATTCGTAAGTAGGAAACACTCAGCTTTTTCATTAAATAATGATGTATACAGAAAGCGAGATTTTCATTTACATATTTGACTTTAATATTATTTGTGTTGCTTTTTATAAATTTTTACTTAATAAATATGACGCATGGGAGAACAAAGAAAACTTCGAATTGAACAGTAATTGAGATAACAAAGAATTATACTGTCAATGAAAATTTCGGATCCTTTTCATGTCTCTGTCGATAACATAATGAAGGGAAATAGAGAATTTTTAATACTTAATAATATTTATCAGTAGGAATATCTTAAAAAAAATTGGTCACCTTGTATCAAAAACCACTGAATATGGCAACAAAAGCAGATGTCCCTGATAAAAATAAGTCTAGAACTATATTATTTGGAGAGAACTCCAGAAGAGTGTCTAGAATGCCTTCAATACTTATATAAGGAAGGTGAAAGGAAGCAAAGAGAAGAGTCAAACATTTGATAGTAACTATGGGTTTCATTTTCATTTTGCAAAAATTGTGATTACAAATTTCTTTGTCATGTCCTATATTTATGTAGTTTTAGAATTTGTGCCATGGTAGATATACACGTGTGTAAATATTTTCCTGTTATACACATTGAATCGTTTGCACAATATGCACTTAGTTTGAATTAAGCTTATATGATTCACTTAGGTAGCTTTCTGTAGGCATGAATATATATTCATGCGCATGTTCAGACAAATCCAACTTGGAATAACTCAAAAATAACTAAATAAGTAAGAAAGGGAAACCCTTTATCTTATTTGATAGTTATTTTTTTAAAAAAAAAGTTATGTAGAATCTATTATTACTTAAATTATTTGTTTTAGCAATGTACTATCAACTAACATTTCAAAGAGTTTTTAAATAAATGTAATAGCAGAAAAATAGAATTACTGCGTAAAAATTCGTAATTTATGTTTTTAATGAAATATAATTTAATATAAGAAATATTATTTTAACTTTATATGATTTAGATAACTTATTTTACGATAATTTTAAATTAATTTTTATACTTAATTCATTTATATATATTATTACATTTTTTAAGAACAATTGCATTTTTCAAACTCACGATAATTTGTTAACATTCAGTTTACTCTGCACACTTATAAATTATTTTACAATCCAAAAATTTCTAAGTAAATTTATTACGCAAGATTACTGTGATATATTTTTAACTATGCATTATATAATCATTTACTGTTTAACTACCATAATATTTCTCTGTTCAAATTTTTTTCCCAAGTATAAAATAATTATTCCATTGCGTGATTAGAAATTCTCCTTCTGAGACTAACATGTTACACAAATGTGAATTTCTTTTTCTCTCTCCTTCCTACCTTTTTTTTTTATTTCTATTTTTTAGAATTAAATTTAATGGTGAAACTGGTAATTCCGTAAGCATATCTGTTTAACTTCTATTTAGAGAAAATAAAAAGAAATACAAAAGAGACGTTTTCTCTTTCCCATCTGGCGCTTGGACACATTTTCCAAATAATGCTTACATTTTTGTGTTGCTATTATTTTCTTTATATTATACAAATCATAGTATCACATTGAAAAAAAAATGTCTTTCATCAAAATTAATGTGTAATGTCGAAAATGTCTTTCGTCGTGTATGATGATTGTAGTGTGTATAAGACTAATTTTTATACGTTATTAAGTGTAATAAATGCAATATTCGTAAGTGTTTAAACAGTTTCCGGGTAATATAATTTATTTATACCATAAAATAATCAAAATATTCCTTCTTTAATGCAGGGGGATTCCCCCAAAATTACTTTCATAATAATTGGTTTATTGCTATTTCTTGAAATTGCCGAATATTTCAAAAAAAAACATTGAAGTATTCACATTTTTACATTTTTTTTTTTTATCTACACCGCTGACCACACACCAAGCAAAACCTTAAAGGAAGTATACAAACAATGAGAAATTTACATCATGCATTGAAGGCTATTAAATATGCAAGCGATATAGCACATATCCACATCACAGGCGACTGTAGCGTCACACACGAGGGCTATATAAAGGGATTGGCAATTTGAAGTACTGCAATTGTTTTTTTCGTGCGTTTTTTTCTTTCTTTGCGCAAGATGATCAACTATGCCTCGTGAAAGACATCGAGCGTCTTTTTGGTCGAGTTTCTCAATTAGACCCTGGAAGAATAGTAGACTTTAGGGAATATCGAAATATCCCTCAGAAAGATCCGCCAACGCGTCGGACAAAATCAAGCAACTGTGATGCGGACCTGTCCCCACTGAATGCAGGAGGAAACGACCGACAAACGGAGCCGATGGCACCAACCTTGTAGCGCCACTGACCGTGATCACAGGGATTGTGCGCTTGGCAGTGTGATGGATGGCGCAGCCGCATCACGATCCATAGCAAAGAAGATTCAGTCTGTTACCTCTCTTTCGGTATACGCTTGTACAATTCGACGCCGTTTTCAGCAGAGTGGAATTCCCGAAAAACGTCCATTGCTTCGCTTACCTTGGATGGAAACCACAGGTATTTGTACCGCCAATGGTGTAATGAACGGTGGACATGGACAACGGAATGAAATGGTATTATGTTTACTGATGAATCCCACTTCTGCCTGCAACATTACGAGGTTCGGATTCGAGCTGGGAGACACCGTGGTGACAGGATGCTGAACCGTTGCGTTATGCTTCGTCACACAAGTCCTACACCCAGCATCATGGTTTAAAGTGGTGTTGGATTTCACTGCCTCACCCCTCTAGTACGCATCCCCTGTACACCAGTGTTTCTCAAACTGTGGGCGCGCCATCTGAGGGCTCGCGCCCCCTGTGGGCGCGAGCATATCGAAAAAAAAAAAGGTTAGAAAATTAATTTACTGGAATGAAGTGATACAAAATAACTTCTGACATAAAAAAAAACATATTTACATTGGTATGATTTATATATATCATCTGGTGAAAAAACGTCATCAAAAATAAAAGATTCTACTTTGAGCGCTAATTAGCTATACTTGATCCTATAACTAAAGAAAAAAAATATTTTATTTGTTTTGCAGTAATCTTATGATGAGAGATTTTTTTATTACGTTTCTTTTAACCTAAAATATTACTTTTGCTGACATTTGAACTTAGTTTTATGGTTATAGGCGTCCTTTTTTTTAGTGAAGTTGTAAATTATATACTTATGTTGCGTTTTTTCCAAAGTGAAAGAGTTTTATGATATATGGATAAGCATATTCAGCACTTTGAAGGTTTATTTGGCCAAGATTTATTTTTATGGGTATTCTGAAACATATCATACATAATGAAAAATGTTTTACATAATTCTTTTTCTGAACTTTTTCCATTTTTTATATTAAATTCACTATAAACATGGAAGCGTTGCGCATAGTCATCCCAGAATCGTTAATTCTGGCAAAACTGTTACCAGTGATCTTGACAGATAATCCTTCAACCGGGAACTGAAATAAATTGATCACATATCTTCTTTTTGGTAGTGGCAAACAGTTTTTTTTAGAATCTTAAGGTACTTGTTTTGACCGAGTTTCCGGCGTAACCACTTTTGTTCAAAAGTATTTTCTTGAACATGCTACATTTTTTTATGAATAAATTAGTGTGGTTATCATTGCAATGTTGTACGACTGATTATGGTTTATAAATGTAAATGAGCAAAAATTTAAAAAAAAAGGAATGGACAGCTGTGATCTCTCTGAAATGAAATTGAAACTGATCAAACAAGGGAAACACTTGCTGAAATAATGTATATCAATCATGATAGCGAAAGAAAATTTGAGAAACCAAATGAACATGAAAAGGAAAATTTTCAATAGCTACATTAAGAACTCCATCAATAAAAATATGAAGCCATAAGTGTACCGCAAGATGCACTTTTGCCCTGTCAAAAAGACACAAGCAAGAAAAAGTTCAACAGGATATTTGTCGATCATCAAAGGATATTAAATCTACAATAACGTGCACAAATTGTGACAGTTTTGTTTGCAAATAACTTTCCTGTAATAGTGAAAGCGTATGTGATTTGTGCCCCTTTATTAAGGTCACGCACATTTGATGCAATTTAGTTCAGTTTTATTGATTTTTTTTCTCAAATTATCATTGAAAAGTCCTTGAAAATATAGTTTCAAGGTAAAGGTAAGTATATTTTCTCTTAATTAAATTATTCACTGAAATTTTGATTTTTATCGTGTATATTAAAAATAATTATAAAATAAGGAATTGGGGTGAGTCAATCCGCGCGACCATTAACGTTAGTATCGACTGCACACCTGATCCCGGGCTACAATATTTTGAAGTTTTCTCGCTTTAAATATTAAAAATAATACAATTGTTATTAATTGGAATTTTACATTCTTTTTATTGTTTATCATTAATTCTAAAAAGCTAATTCTGCGAGGCTTAAAATAACAGTTCGTTCAAAACCATTTATAATATGAGCATTCATTTCAAAAATCATTTTACATTTTTGTATACATTACAATGTGCACTAGGTTTTACTCTCCTTACAATTAAGCTATTATATCAAGAATAATGCACTATCACATTTAAAAAAAAAAAATAAACTAGAGTTTAGAGTGGGTACTTCAGCCAGTATAAGAACAAGTTTAATAATTATTAGTGAATGGGCTTCTTCTTGCAGAGCAAAGTTTTTCAAAGAAAGGCTAAAAATTAAAAATTGACACTTTGAGTTATTTTTTGATATTTAGCTGAAATCTTTATTTTGTTTTCAAAGTATCCATCGCAGAAAATTCGATTCACAAAGGTATAATGCTGAAAATGGTAATAGTATACGAAATGCTTTTGTTTTCAGTGCATCCACCTTCATCAGTGCTTCTTAGCATCCACCTCTATCCAGAATTCAAAGAGTGATTATTACAAAATTGCCTTTTAATTTCTTCACTGGAAGTGAAATCTATGAAGATCCCTTTTTCGGCAGTTTAGAACCCTTCTGAAGTATTTGAAATGGATCCCTAACCCATTCATAACTTGCTATCAATTTGCCATCGTATGTGTACTTGTTGATGCTTTATTATTGTCAAATGATCGCTCCAATTTAAAAATATATCTATGATTTTGTTTTAATCCACTGACTTAAATACTTAATACCATGAATTAAAATTAATGCGTTAATTATGAAATTTACATTCAAGAGAGATTCGGTAGATAATCGACTCGGCCAAGACTGACTGGAATTGTACGAGGTACAGCATTTGTACATGTTTTGTGCAGACGTCCGTTAGGTTGCTCCAGGCTCACGTGAACGTTCGCGAGAATGCCAGATGTAATGTATACGATACAGAGCAACATAGATTAGCCTATTTTTCATGACATTTGTACTTTTATAAATGGATGATGATGGAAATAAATCTTTAATTAAATATCATCTATGAATCTGTTTCAATTTAAAAATTAGAGAAAGAAAAATAACATAATTAACCTCTTACTTAAGAGTAATTTACTTAAAAATATATATATTACTTAAGAAAACATATGTAAAAAATTTATTATTTATCTTATTAATTTGCACGGTTTATAATTAAGATCATACTATAGCTTTAGCGTCAAGTACATTATTATTGCATTAAACATATTATTATTATATAAGGGGGCGATAAAAATTATGATTTAAAATTGGGTCGCCAGTATTGAAAGTTTGAGAAGCACTGACTTATGTTATTAATTTGTATGGTTTATAATTAAGACCGCGTATTGTAGCTTTAGTGTTAAAGAAAAAGCATTGTTACTGCATTCGGTACATTATTAATGTATAAGGTGGCGCGATAAAAATTGTGATTGAAAAGGGGGCGCCAGTATTTAAAGTTTGAAAAGCACTGCTGTACACTGAACAGCCAGGGCTATATATCTGCGATGTTCGAACCCATGGCTCTAACATACATTCAGTGTCTGCTATCAACCATATTCTAACAGGATAATTCGCGACCACACGTGACACGCAATGTTCGAGACTTCTTCCTTGCCCATCAGATTGAATTGCTTCCTTGACTATTTCTTTTTCCCGATCAATCGCAAATCGAATACGTTTGTCCCATGCTTGCAGAACAACTAATTCGGGATACACCACCCATTGGTACACCATATCAACTTTGGCAATATGAGGAGGCTACATGGACTACTGTACTCCAAGGATACATCCAAGGCCTCTTTAATTCTATGCCGATACATGCAGCAGCACACATTAGCGGCTTCACTAACTACTGATTTTGTCATCATCCTCAAGTCCGAAGAGGTTGTAATTTTAATCGTTTGATCTTTGTACAACATGCTATCTGTCAAATAAATTTCACTGTACTATCTCTGGCCATTCTTTGTGTTGCATTTTGTGTGGCCGGCATTGTTAATTAATAATAGTAAGGCACTTTAGGTCAGTGTTTTCAATACTATATTGTTGTTTTTATTTCTGTGAAGTGTGAACACATTTATTGAATAAATGAAATACTATTTTGTACTAATATTAATCAAATATTGTTTGTTTTAGATGCTGAAAAGATTTTTGAAACGTATTTAAAAAATACGCCTTTGTAATAATTTCCAAGTAAAAAAAAAAAGTATGAAGATACATTTTTAAATAAAGCAAGTCTCTATATCTTTTAAGCGAATATTTTTCTGAGAATAGTTCTACGAAATACTAACATGGTTTCTTTTCTTTATAATTATATGCACATGAAACTCCATCAAATCTAAAATTACCTAGATTTAAATGTAGAGATTAGGAACTTTTTTTGTGTAGTTTTCTCTTTCTTTTCTCCCCTTTTAAATGAGTATTTTATTTATTTTTTACTTTAATTGAAATGATCTAAGTAAAAATACATCAATGTAACTATACAAGAGATTATTTTAAAATTGTCAACCATTTTTTAATATTCTCTTGTATAGATCTGAATTACAGTGAACCTGTTTTTGTGCGGTAGATAGATAGACCGCATAAAAAGAAACCGCACAAAAATATTCAAGAATTTTATAAATACACACGGCTATACACAACAACGGGTACGGGTTTGGTATAAAACTTAGTCATCATACTAAATAAAACATATTCAGTGTTAATATCCTTAAAAAAAGTCGCACTTAGAAAATATGTCAATTTTTAAGGAAATTTACGAGAAAGAGTTTCCAAACAAAATAAACTACACATGGAAGCATTTAAATACATTTAATTTCTTTTTTGTGTACAGGGAGGAATTTTCACAAAATGCACATACATAATTCACTGCTACTCGTCGTAATCCAAAGCGAGCATTTTCCTGTGATAAATTAGCTCAAAAATCGCTTTCGTCACTTGGAGGATAAATTTCAATCGATTTATTTATTGTCACTATAAAGGAAGTGATAAGTTTCTGCCACGAGGGTTGGTTGGTCAGTTGCTTGTAAGTTTCATGATATCCAGATATACATGAGGGAAGCTTCTTTTTTTTTTTTGGAGCTTCAAACTCCTTTTGGGATTGGCGTCTATTTTAAGAAAATGCTAAACCAATATATTGGAAAGTTTATCCGTTTTTAATGAATCCCGTTCTTGTCTGTCTTCATAGCCTATCAAATTATTGATAATGTCACTGTTACTAACAGTTTCGTCTTCAATCAAGCGCCTGCTACTAGCGAGTAGAGAGAAAGCAATGAGTTAGATTCATGATGGTGGCTTGTGAAAGACAAAAACCTGTTCTCGAATAAATTTTAAAAAAGTTAATTTAATTGAACTTGTTGTTCTACTTGTAAATTAAAACTTTCATTATTGGGTAAAGATGTAAAAATGTAGTAATTTTTTTCAAAATGATTTAAAAATAATATATAAAATTATATATATGATGCATGTGTAGTTTTAAATGAAAATACATTTGTTATTGTGAACCTGTGCATTGTTATTGTTCATAAATCTGTACTTTTTAAGAGAAAATTTCAACAAAGTACATAAGTAGGCAACAATGGAGCACATGAACTGATTAGCTAGAAACAATTCTTTTACCGTACATCTCCTGCATATTCGAACAGATTGGTTAAAAAACGTGGTTGTCATTATCATGTGACTATTACGTCACGTGAATTTAGACCGTTGAACGTGCATTGTCAGAAGACAGTTTTTTGCAAATGAACCTATATATTGAACATTGATTGAAAATATTACAGTGGCACTAAAGGTATGAATCTTCGTATATCGCATAAAATAAGATTGCACAAAACTTTTGCACAAAAAAAAGTGTCGCAATTCAAATTACATGAAAAAGAACCACACAAAAATAAATTTTACAGTGCCATACTTTTTATATTAAAAAAAATGCTTCATTTTCCGTAACGTTTTTTCTAATATTATTAATAAATTAAAGTACTATTAATCTAGTATTTTTAATTTTTGCCTGGATGTCACTGATTGGTTATTTGTTTTATTAACCTTACGCTTCAAAGCAACATGATGGTTATTGGCGAAGAGCGTCTAAAATTAAATCATGGTCAAGTGATGACTAAGTAAGTATGATCATGTAATTTGATTCTCCAGACATAGTTCAGATTTTGAATATACTATTTATATTAGGGCTATTTAACGTAATCATTATTCAATAAAATAACGAAGTGAACTTCGATATCTTCCTATCTGATGCTACTTAGTAATACACTATAGTGCAAAATCACAAAAAATATTTTCCCCATTAATTGTAGCACTATTATGCCTATCGTTGTTATTTATGTTTATTTACAGAATTATTTTCACCCAAACTATTAAAAAAGCATTTGGGAAGAGAAACATTCAGAAAACCAAAATTATCTTTTAAAGTTTTTTTTTTCAGTTTAAAACTACTGACCAAAAATACATATATCAGGATTTCCCAAAGTAACAATTGATATTGGTGTAAAATAAACCACATTGGGGTATTAAATGAAGGAATATACAATCGCTTAGATATTACGAAACGTTTAGGTTTTAAAGTGAAGTACGTTTATGTCATTTCTGCTTTTCAGGCGACAATGTGTAAATGGGAGCAGAAATTAAGTTTAAATCTACCTCAAAAGAGTCTCCTAAGACTCTGAAATAGAAAATAAAAATCACAGGGAAAAAAGAAGGCCCAAAATATAAAATATTTACATTTTAATTGTAAAAAAAAATATTAAATACTTTAATGCAAGAAAAAATCAAAATTGAATCTTGAAATTTGATTTCGCAGGTTATAATTTTCACTCTTTTCCAGAAGTTTAAAAAAGAGTTTAGGTCGCAGAGATATGATATTATGTATGTATATTGTACTTATAGATCTGTGTTCTGTAAACCTCAAATTTGTAGATGGAATTAGTGTATTGCATTTTGCAACATGATGAATGGAAAAAAATAGTGGTTTTTCTTATCTTTTTTTAATTTTATGAAATATTTAAATTAGAGAAAAATTTAAATTGTAAGTTATACAGAATACAGACATTCGTTAGCTTTAAATTTATGCATGAATGTTGAATCCACTGTTAAGTTTTTCAAAAGTTATCTCATGGGTAACAAAAATAAAATTAATTAGTTTTTTTTTGTTATTTTTATGTACAGACTTTAAGTTATTTAAAAAAATGCAATGATTTTATGGCAAAAATTGTTTTGTTATTTTACACTTCGTACTCTACGGCACAAACTGTACGAGACTCACGTTAGATTAAGCAAAATTTACTGGTTTATGAAATTCGGACTACATGTTCTAGTATTCTTGCTATCCAGGATTTTGGACTACATTTTCCAAGTCACCTGATCCTACTTACTACAGAGTTTTACCAATCTATTTCATACACTTTGAATTGTTGTTATTGAGCTCTTATTGTCAAGTGAAAAATCACTTTTATGCGTCTCTTGGCTTTAACACTTTATCAACTGCATTATGATTTACTACAGTTAATTTTCCTGCAATATTTTTTTCAATCACTACATTAAAAAATAAAGGGTATACATAAACAAAATACTCAACTTTGGGAAATTTAATCCTTTAGAGCTAATTAATTAATAATATATATTATACTGTAAAATTAATTATATACACTGTTCACTTTAAATAAATAGCCAAATCGCTTTCTTAGGTATTCATTAATATACAAACAAAAGGCACCTTTGGACATTAACTATTTTTTGGAACAAAAATGACAATCTTCGCAATCCGCTGAAAACGCCGTCAGCCCAAAACGCAATTTCTGCTATAAAATTAGTCGCAATGTCCTTCCAAAATATTCATCATATAACTCGTGCTGCCATATATCTTGAAAGAGTGGATTTAATAGTATATGCCTGCTAAGTTTCGTCAAATTATTCGAAAAAATGGTTATTCTATGTAATTTTAAATTGAGTGGTACTTGTAAGTACCGTTGGCAGGTAAAGGGTTTATTCGTATTTTACTCCGTTAACTTTCTTTCTGATTATTTCTTCCTTCGAGGCTTATTGAAATTATTGCATTTGATACAATTCTTTTTTTTTGTCCGATAATTCTCCCAATCCGCATCTTCAATAATCTGTGGCCTAAATTAATATGTTCCTAATCCACCGTATTAAAGCCAACACTTTTCAACCATCAAAACTAATAATGAAGCATAGTCTTCATAATATCGAAATAGCAATCAAGGACATTCAGCTGAAATTTTTCTACAAATGGAAGCAGAAAAGTTAAGCGCCTCACAAATTAGCACAAACGTAGATACATATGCATTCACAAGAACTATTTTTTTACATTTTACTACTTAGAATGTAACTTATGATGATGCTTTAATGTGAATATGATAGGTAATAATCTACTTTAATTTAATACTTGTAATGTCCTCACTTTTAATATCTTAAAACTTAATTGATCCCTCACAAACTAGTAATATATTTTATAATGCTTTTGGTTTTCTAGACTATACAGCGGTTAATGACGCTCACTGCTGCGCTATAGGGTTAAACTATAAATGCCGGATAAGACATGGATATTTGTAAATATTGTATAGTATCCGTGTAGCATTGTGGCATTATACATATTCGTTGATCCAATAATCCTTTTCTGAGAATGGTGATTAAAGATAAGAGGTGAGAAATCCCCTAACCACTCACTAATATGCTCTCTCTCAAATCAGGGGTGGAATACAGATAAAACTTACTATCACCGGCATGATGCTACAAACTGCGGCTAACGACAGACGTAATGTATCTCTTCGCCACGATGCCTTCAATGTGATACCTTCGATTGGGTAGCATTAGAAACAATAACAAGATAGTGCTTATTCGAAATGATAACAATAGTTTTCCCACGGATAAGATGTACATTTTGTTTAGGTTTATCTCTTATTTTAGTATTTTTATCCGTGCAGCGGATTAAACGACTTAAAATGTATGACGGTTGCATAGATTATAATTTTGATGTTTTATAAAAATGAAGTATAGGGAATAACATAATTTCAAATTTCCTTTTAGTTTATATGTATTCTTCGAAATAAATATTACTTTGTTGGAACAAAATATATGTGTAATATTTTTTGAAGACCAATTTTTGTATGTAAAAGTATTAAAAAGTATCTGGACTAAGTTTATAACTTAAAATGAGTTGCCAGTTAAAATGCTGAAGCACATCCTCTTTTGAAACAAAACCCTTGAGTAACAATTAACTTTTGCAATATCTTGTAAAGGTCATCGAAACTTTCTGGAATCCATTTTTAGCCATGTCTTTTAATTCAAATGGCGATGCACTCTTAAGTTCATCTGTAGATTGGTCTTCGTTTAACATGCGGAGAACGATATGTTGATACATCCTGTGTTGGTTAAGATCCTTAGTTCTTATTTATTGGCATGTGGCCGAGGATGTCCAACTGATTCTGCTATTGTTTGAAGCCAGTTCTTAACCAACGCAGAAACAATTTTGATGTTTTTAGGGGTGCGGAAAGTCTGCGGCCGTCCAAAGTAATTGCCATTTTCGACGCTTCCCCTGCCTTCTCTGAAACATCGATGCCGCTCAAAAGCTGGTGTTCGTAATACTGTATCACAGCCTTTCACCTGCTTCAAAATTTCGTAAGTCTCCGCAGCACTTTTTTCTCAAATGAAACCAAAAAATAATACTCATTATCCTCTCAAGAAATGCAATTTCTTTCAATCACATACAAATAAATACATCCATACTCAAAGTGCAACGCTGTGCTGACCCACCGACCACGTGATTTGGAGAACAAATTCTTAGAAATGAGGAAAAATGCAATAGTACAGAAATGTTATTGTCGTCGCTCTACTGCAAAAATGTCAACGTTACAGTCTTAATCCGGGACCTTTTGAATCCGACTATTATGAATACATGGAATAGAAACCAAGAAATAACATTTGAATGCAATTTAAATCCATTAATTAGAAGTATTTTCCTTGAGAATTACGGCAATAAAACATCCAAGTAGAATATGCATAACTATCGCTAAGATTAAGTACGATTTTTATCTAATGTAATTGAATATATATATATATATTTCGCTAAAGTTCATATATTTAATCTTATACATGACGCATATGTTGCCAACTTTTCGAACGGCAATACTTCACATTTATATTTTGTGATAAATGATTCTTTAATTTCATTTCATTTAACCCTTAATCGAATCTTTTGTTCGCAGTGTGACAAAGAATTAGTGGTTGGAGCAATTAACAATTGCCATCTATTTCTCTAAACACCGTCGTAATTCTTTGTTCTATTTGTAAGTTACCTATCATTCTATTAAGAAATGTCACCAAATGAAACATTCAGAGTGGGCGAATTTACTAGCAACAGTCGAGTCGTAAATGAATATATTTTCCCTTTAATGACACAATTATTGTCATTATGTCAAGTTGTTGGAGTCGTGGTGGTAGAAAATTCCTTATTTTTCATTTTATGTTCAGTAATCAATTAAAAAGATAATTGCTAGGACGAAAACAATTTCTCGCCGTGGTTGGATTAGCTACATTATTAAATGGCTTAAGCATTTGAATAGACTGATTTTCTCTGAAAGAAGAACAATCAGTTTTTGATATGTGATTTGTTGCATTTTGGAAGGGATTTAAGTTTAATGTATGAGGAAATGCGCATATTTTCATTAGCTGTTGTTTCTCTTTTTTTAAAATGTTTAATCTCCTTGTTTTCAAAATACGAATTCAAAATTGATGAGGAAATATGCAAACATCTCTCAATAAAAGTTAATTCTTATTGTCAAGAAATAATTTTTATTCAGAAGTTGGAATTTATCTACCTTATGGGCTTACTGTAGAAATAGTTTCACCAAGAGGAAATTAAGTTTAGTCTCAATCTTCCAATTTAAGTTTACAGCTGTACTGATTAATTCTAAAACCCCGTGTTTTGACCCTGGAGCAATCGTAAAAAATCGAGAGGAAATTTCTTTAGACCCCAGGAAGTGTTTGTTTGTAAGCTTGTATTTTAAAAGTTTTGAAAAGTCCCAACGCATAAGTAAAATATGCTACAATTCCCTTTTGGTTTCATATTAATTTGAAACTGTAACAAGTTGGGGCGTGTCAGGGCAATCTACTATTTTATATAGTTAGACAAATTATCTTTTTTAAAATATATACTTTCGCTTCATTTTTCTTATCTTAATCAATGCTTTCAGTTTTTGAAACATGATTATTTCATTATAAGATGCCAAAAAAAATTAATAAAACACCAAAAACTTTAAAATTTGAAATCTTTTCAACTTTCCAACACCACAAAAAATGAATAAATTTAAACTTCATCAAATAATTTGAAACATTTTCTTACACTTTGATAAAAATAATAACGAAAAACAAAACTAATTAAGATCTATTAGTTTTTTTTTTAGATTTCAAAGCCCAAGTGTTCAGGGAAGTTTACATACAGCGCCTAGTTATATATTGTTAAAATACACCGAATTATATTTGAATTTTAAGTGCTTGAACTTCAGTTTACATCAAAGACAACATGAATGAAGATTTTCCCACATTTTTATTATAACTTGAATGATTGAATAAATGGTAATCAAAAATATACGGAAACATTTACAGTAGACATTTATGCATATAAATAAACATAAAAATCAATTTTAAATTCGAGCTATTCAAAAACATTCGAATTATTCTTCAAAGATATCTATTTATGCACAAAATATCTGAACATTTATCTTTTTTTAAAGGCTAACTGAATAAGTAATTAAAATCTGGATTTTTTTTGAAATTTCGACTGTATAAAGCTAGAAATTTTATGTTAGAAATTCCATTTGAAATTTCGAAAAAAAAATGTATCGTGCAGTTAAAAATTATTTACCATAAGTTCTAGCAACTCTTTGAGTATAATATAAATTTCAAATTTTTTTATATAGCTTCTTTTGTATTTTTTAATATATTTCGAAGATTTCATACAATTCAGTTGAAAACTGCATGCTAAGAGCAAAAAATATACTAAAAAAATCAAGGAATATACAATAAAGTTTTACATAGAAGCAAAACTGAAAAGCTAAAGCGTAGGAATGAAAAATTTTGAGTATATCTGAAGTAGTTTTCAAAATAATTATTTTAAAGTTCAGAAAATTTGTCTGCGTTATGTTATACATAATATTAATTAAATGGTTAAAATAATATGTTAATAATAGTCATGTAATCGTTTGATGACACATTCTTATACTAATAAAAAATATAATTATCATTGATGCGAATGTCAAGAATTTTATGTAATTTTTAATTCAGACATTAAGATATTTATGTAGAAAATATAAAACGACCATCTAAAATACATGAAAAATGCAGTCTGTTATAAAATGATCTTGACAAACAAAATACGGCGTTTTCACTTACTATGGCAGAGCCGGCTTAGCCAGGGGCGATCTGGAAAAACAGAGAGGGAACCGCGGTTTTGATGGATGCCGCTCTAGCTTTTAAATCTCTCAGGAAAAATATATAAATTACAAATGCAAAGTCTTGTAAATTTCCATGCATTTTTATAACAACTAATTGTGGAATTGGCTCCCAATACTTTGTTGTATTTGACAATATCTAAGGTAACCAACCATACTTTAGATAGATTTGCACTACTTTTTCGTAACCGTATTCCTTTTAAAATTAATTTGTGCAGCCAAAATACACTTTTGCACTCTTAAAAATTTAAGTAAACAATAACAGTTAATTTTAATTTATGCAACTTCTGAAATGTTCATAATTAACCATTTCCGTCTAAACCAGTGCTTCTCAAACTTTCAATACTGGCGCCCCCTTTTCAATCACAATTTTTATCGCGCCCCCTTATACATAATAATTTACTGAATGCAATAATAATGCACTTTTACGATAAAGCAACAATATTTATTATAAACCGTACAAATTCATGACATAAGTGTTAACTTTTGTATATTTACTTTTAAGCAAAAAAGTTAAGTAATAGGATAATTACTAAGTTATTTTTCCTTTCTCTGATTTTTAAATTGGAACATATTACAAAATGCGGTGGTTGCTTAGAAGACAAAATATAGATATCAGCTAAATATAGAAAATGAACTCAGAGGGTCAATTTCTTATCTTAAAACTCCTTTCAAAAACTTTGCTCTGTAAGACAAGCCCATGGAAGTAGCTAATAATTATTAAACTTGTTCTTAATATTTAGTATTAATTAATTAGTCATAAAATACTCTGTGCACCACTCATACATTAAAAGCAGTGTTTCTCAAACTTTCAATACTGGCGACCCAATTTTCAATCATAATTTTTGTCTCGCCCCCTGTACAACAATAATGTATTTACTGCAATAAAAATGCACTTTGAGAGAGAGCTTCAAAATACAATACGAACTTAATCATAAACCGTACAAATTAATACGATAAGTATATTAAATTTTGTGTATATGTAACTTTAATATATATTTTAAGAAAATTACTTAAAATATATATTACTTAGAATTATGTTATTTTTCTTTCTCTAATTTTTAAATTGGAACAGATCGCAAAATGATGTATTTAATTAAAGATTTATTTCCTTCAGCATATTCATTTCTCAAAGTAAAAATGTCATTAGAAAAATAGTCTAGTCAATGTCGCTCTCTATCATATCCATCACATCTGGCATTATAGGGTACGTTTGCGTGAGTCTGGGCAATTATCGAACGTCTGCGCAAAACATGTAAAAATGCTTTTCCTCGTACAATTCCAGTCAGTTTTGGTCGACTCGATACTCCTATAGCTATCGAATCTAGCTTGAATGTACATTTTTTTAATTTCCACGTTAACTGTAAGTTAATTAAGTATTTACGGCAGTAGATTAAAACAATATCATACATACATTTTTAAGTCCTAAGCAAACATTCGACCATAATAAAGAATCAACAAGTACACAGACGAACGAGCATGGTTCCGAAAATTAAATCAAGGCGATCTTCTCAAAAATACTTAAATTTTGGATTTACCACTACTGAAGTAAATGATGGAAAAAGCCCCAGCT
The DNA here is from genome assembly GCA_019973935.1 of Trichonephila clavipes. Taxonomy (NCBI): domain Eukaryota; kingdom Metazoa; phylum Arthropoda; class Arachnida; order Araneae; family Nephilidae; genus Trichonephila; species Trichonephila clavipes. The sequence goes on along the minus strand of BMAU01020321.1, from coordinate 72,788 downwards.
CGATATGTGTTAAAACTTACAAATCTGTAGAACAACATGTGAAAGTTGTTTTTAAAACATGTAAAATCATTTAGCTATGTTGGCAAAGAATTTTAAAAAGTATTTTCTGGATGAGGACAGCTTGGTAGCAAGTTACGAGTGGATTAGGGATCTATTTCAAGATACTCCAGAAGGGCTCTCAACTTCCGAAGAAGAAATCTTCATAGATTTCCAGTGAAAAATTAAAAGGCAATTTTGTAATAAATCGCTCTTTGAATTTGGGGTAAAGGTGGATGAGGAATTATCTGTACTGAAAACAAAAGCACTTCGTATACTATTACCATTTTCAATATCCTACCTTTTTCAAACCGGATTTTAAGCAGTGGATGCCTTGAAGACAAAATATAGATCTCAGCTAAATGTAGAAAAATAACTCTTTAAGTGTCAATTTCTGATATTAAACCTTCCTTTGAAAAACTTTCCTCTACAAGACAAGCCCGTGGAAGTCCCTAATAATTATTAAACTTGTTCTTAATTTAGTAATAAGATTGATTGATTGAATATTAACGTCGCACTCTTCAGCTGCACGAGGGCTTTTGACGACAGACCACGTAATTTTGAACCATGGTCAAGTGACGTGGATGACACCTGAGCTGGCACCCCCTCTCTCTCCTAACTACCACACCACACCAACGGGAAAACGTTTCAACTCTCAACAGATTTAACGTGCATCGCTACCCTACACGGCGGGTCTTTAGTGGTACTAGGCTCGAACTCGTGACAAGGCAAGCCACGATCCGATACCTATACCCCTCGGCTACCGCGGCCAAATTCAGTAATAAGAAATTATTTATAAAATACCTTCTTCAGTACTGATACATCAAACGTATACTGGCTGAAACACTGACTCTTCGCACGAGTTCATTTTTTAAAAAATAAAACATTATTCTTGATATAATAGCTGAACTGTAAGGAGATTAAAACTGTGTGCACGACATTGTATACAAAAATGTAGTATGATTTTTTTTTTTTTTTAGATAAATGCTATAATTGTAAATAGCTGTTTAAAAGAACTGTAATTTTAAACCTCACACAATTAGCATTTAGAATTAATGTTAAATTATGAAAAGAATATATAAAATTCCGATGAAGAATAATTGTGTTACTTTTTAACATTTAAAGCGAGAAGACTTCAAAATGTTTTAACCCGGGAGCAGTCGCGTACTTGATACTAACATTAATGGTGGTACGGGGGACTCAGTCACCCCAATCATTTGTTTAGAATTATTTTTACTGTACACGATACAAATCGGAATTCTAGTGAATTATTTAATTTATAGAAAGTATACTTACCTTCTTTCAAGGACTATTCAATTCTTTGATGATTTAAGAAAATTCCAATAAAACTGAACTAAAATGATTCAATAGTACAAGACCATAATAAAGGACGCAAATCAGACACTTTTCAATTATCCTACAGAAATGTTAAACCAATCAATTCTTTTCCAAATATCGCAAAACTCAATTATTTACAATTTCCTAAGCGAAAAGCAAACGCATAAAAGCTGGGAGGGAACTAATATTGATAATAACCATACCATAAGATTGAAGGTCAATCAAATGATTAGCAAACGTACTATGCAGCCTGGCTGAAAAGTGAATTATGACTTCCTTTTCTTTTCTACAACTAATGTACAGTATTTCAATAATAATTACAGTGGTAAAATGTTTATCTTCTTAGAATTTTTCTGAGGGTCTGGGTTTCGTTTTTTTCTTTTAACGAGTAATATTTTATGTTAAAACGTAATAAAAAATTTCTCATTGAGGAAATACAGCAAATAAAACAAAATGTTTTTTTTTTTTTCTTTAATTTGGTTTTGGGATCAAAGATTGCTACTTGATGACGGAAAAAAGCCAGATAATAAACATAATTTATTTCAGTGTTGTTGTGTGTATTTTTTTTTATTATGGAAGAAAATATTTTGTTTTACTTCTCTTTCCAGTTATTTTTTTAAAAAAAATCTTTAAATTTTTTATACGCTCGCGCCCCCCTTGTAGGGTTATCGCGCCCCCCGGGGGCGCGCCCCACACTTTGAGAAATACTGGTCTAAACAGTTTACATGAAAAAAAAAAAGGTTGGACTCCCGCATTCATTGGGGAATTATATAAGATTCTAACATTAAGTTTTATTTTTACTCGAGTAGGGTCGAGTGGTAGTGTATCGTGCTTCCACATCACAGGTCTTGGGTTCTATTAACGGGCGGGGCAAGGTCGATTCTGCCTTTCATCCCCGCTACATTGGGTCGATAAATGAGTACCAAGCTTGCTTGGGGTCTTAAACACTGAAGGTCTCTCTTCAAACAGACCACCTGATCGGGACATCTGTTCATGCACCTCAGCGCCCAATGGTCACGTATATTGGGATGTGCATAGTAGTTCCTGGCCCTCATGGATTGTTGTGCCACTGAGTTTGAGTCTTAAGATTGAGGATTACCTCACTTTGGGGATACCCCTTAGATAAACATGTATTTCCACTCATTTGCAATTAAACATTTTTCTTTCAATTACGTTTGTTTCAGAAGGAAGTTTGATTTTTCAAATGTATTTGCTTAATAACATGCATATTTGTGTATTATATTAAAATTTTGATCAATCCAAAATTACGTGTTTTTTGCTCCTCTAAAAGCTTTTAGGATTTTAGAGCTGAGCTTACAATCCATATACGTTTTATAGTAGTATATTTAAAAATGATAAAGACATTTTTACGACTGTGTGAGCTTTTATGCCTGGTTTATAAATATAAAAAAATGCATTCAGCTTCAGTTTTTAAAATGTACTGAAATAAGTGGAGGAATAGGATATTTACATATTATAAATATTTTTGACTGCAGTAAGATACATTTATATTTCAGTTTCTTTACAATTTGAATAGAAGTTGTAAACTATATATTTTGCGAATAGTTTGATATTGAAAATAAACCCATAGGCTGTTTAATATTGTAAAGTGTTTTATTTTGATACCAGCACACATTAAAAAAAGGCTCATTTGCAGTAATATGATCAGCTTTAGTGATATTTAAATTTAAAAAAAATAGTCTACACGTACGAAAACATTCTTTCAAACCCACACACCACATCTCATGCTTTGTCTTCCATACAGCAGGAAATATTTGTGTATACTCAAAAAATTTAATACAGGATACATTTCAAAATGTTAAAATTGTTTTTAAAATTTGGTATGGAGACATTGTGGAACTGTCGGTTAACTTCACTGAACAAAATTGTTTTAAGTGTACTGTTTTGAAAGACAAAATTAATTAGGGAGAACTTTTCTCACACAATATAATTTGTAATGACTGAATTTTGTGAAAATGTAGTTATCGATGTGACATTTTTCCTTGTAATAAAAGAAACAGAAAGATAAGAAATTAAACTTGAGTAGAATATGGTTAGAAGTACTGTCATGCGCATTTGAAGAAGTATATCCCCCATTTAAATTAAAAATTATTAACTGAATGTGTGTTATGTCCATCACAAATGCCGATGTAGAAAAGAAATATTTATTTAATACAAGAAGTTCAAAAAGGAGAACCCTAGGAATGAAAATTTAGCTTTTTTCCGAAAAATATTCAGTTAATATAAAAATATCATTTATATGATTTTAATTAAAATAAATTAAAAGTATTGAAATCCTTTTCTATGTTATTTTAATTTAAAAATAAAATTGATTAGAGAAAGATCGGTTTAATTTCATAAATATAATCATCGTATGTATATCACCGTATGCACCATTTCATTCAGTCAAAAAGTGAACGGAAGTAGTCTCCCCCACTCCGTGCCCACGAAACGTCGCCATGGTACAGAGAGAGTGAAAGCATGAAAGGGGAGGGAGCATTAACACCGCGGTTCTTGCGTCGTATCGGTGAAAAATTGGACAATTGTCCACGTCTCCGACTGGTCAACTTACCCACCTTTCGATTAGGTGTCCTTTTCCTCCAAACCCGGGAACATTATCAACGGTCGTATCAGTTGCATTACGAGCATTAGGGTGTAGACAAAATAGCTCTCGCAGCAAAAACGTGCCTATTTGAATTTTTCTCTATATTGTTGACTATACGGCGAGGTGTTCGGTTTCTAATTTATTTCTTTAATTTTTATTTGCGTTGAATTATTATTAATTCTAGATAAAATACCTTAATCAAATGCACAAAGAGGAAATGAATGAGTTTCGAGAAAGGAAAAAAACCTGGCAGCAATTCAGTTGAAAAAGTGACAAAAAATAGTGCAAATTCATCAAATGCTGATGCCAAATCTCCATCAGAGTACATGAGAGAAGATCGAGCACGGGAAAAAAACACACTGGAAAATACTCTCTTAATGCCCAGTTTAAGAGATGGAAATGTTATTGAGACTCTTCTAATGACAACACAGATTAATACGGACTTAGTGAACCACCCTGTGCCATTAACTACAGAGCCCTCAACAAGTCCAGTGCGTGTTAGAACTGATGCATGTGAATCGAAAATAATTTCTATCTTAGGTTACAAAGACTATGATTCTCATAAAAATGCTCACAAAGATTTTCAAAAGCGATTCGTTGATAATCCTTTCGGTCACGGGTGTTTCATTTGTGATAGATTATGGTATAGAGATGATTTGAAAACGCCTGTTATAGAGCACAAACTATTTTAACGGGAATTAATTTGAAAGATATTAAAGCAATTGCCGACAAAATTTAAGTAGGAAAAGTATACCAAATTTATCAAAATATAATGGTTCGGTATGCCCAGAAATTTCAGCACATCTTCCTACTTTAGATTTGGTATCAGAAAGACTCATTTCGCCACGAATACATATATATACATTTTGTTAAATATTGCTTAAATCAGAAATATTAAATTAATTTTATTCATAATTATATGAATAAGGCTATTCTAAATAGAAAGGATTAAAATTCCTTTGAATAATAAAAGTTTATTACTATAGTTACCTCCATATCCTAATATTAAATAAACTTCTTTATTATTAATTAATTCATATATACTCTAGTGTCATTATAATTATGGTAATTTGTAACTCGTTTTTTAATTTTTATTTCTGTTATTTTTATACTTTTGTTAAGTGCTACATTTCAGCCATCCAAATGCGTTGAATCTGCATTAGGGTCCAGAATCTGGCAAAAACTTATTTATTGCTCTCAGATTTAGCACGTGCTCTGCATTTTTATGTGCAGTTTTTAGGTAAGTTACCTCTATCTTGTAATGGGTTTATATATTCCTATACATTACTTTCAATAGGTTTTTGTTCAGTATTTTTAGCATAAAGGGAGAAGATTGGCTGGCCACAAAACATGTTCAAACCCACTTTTATATAATGTATTTTATATATTAGCTGTCCTAAGTCAGCAATGTTTGTAGTACAGCAGCGTCCAATTTTTTAATTTCGATTGCGCATGTGTCCTTCATTGTGTGATTTTCTTACTGTCTCTATGTTTTTCGAATGTGATTGAGGGATGTTCATCTCTCGTTTGTAGAAAATTAGACTATATATATATATATATATATATATATATATATATATATATTCATGAGCGTGGTAACGTATTTGTAATTGTCATAGACTCGCGTCTCATGTGTTATGAGTTTGATCCCTAGAGTCACTGAAGACCCTCCGTGTAGAGAGAATGACGCACGTTAAATCAGTAATGGCTCAATGTCCTCCCTCTGAGGTAGTTTGGAAGTACGGAGAGGAGGTTCCCTGCTCATGTGCCGTCTTTGTCATTTGACCATGGTTCAAAATTACGAGATCCGCTACAAGTAGTCCTTATATTGCTTTACAATGCAACGATATTAAACGCTCCATTAAAAATTGTGATCCCTCAAGTTTTAGAGATTAAATGCTTTTGTATTTTTTAAAATAACTTTGTGACATTAAATACTAATGTTCAAATAATGTTGCATTTCTTCATGGTCTATCTTATGCTGAACAATTTTTTTATCTTAGATTCTCACTACCTTTATTCTGTTCATTTAGTTTACTTCATTTCGTTAAGCATCTAAAGTAACTTTTGTACTGTCCATTTACCATGAGAATAATGAAGGAGCACATGGAGAATCAATAAGTTTACTGACAAGGCATATCCTTATATTCGCATTAACATTAACGCTCTTTTTTACACGCAAATCATCCTTATAATAATTATATTCACGCATGAAAAAATCTCTTGAATAATTTTCTGAATTTTTATCAGTAAAATAATATTTAAGCGTTTCTTTGATTGACGTCTTAATTTTTTTTTATAAAAACATTTTGCTGCCAGCCATGTTTAATTGAGATTCTAAATTTAATAAATTCCTCACAATTATGAAATATTATACATAATTTGACAGGTGTCATTTAAAAATTATTCCTGTTTTGAATGTAGATATTCCATAATTAAAAGTACGATTGTAAAAACTATTTTACAAAAATAAATAAATAACTTGTTTCTTCTATGGTCTCATCTTGATCCTGCATTTGAATTATTCCTTTCCATTGTCTTAGTCATTAATTTATTATAGCACACATTTAAATTAATTTTATGGTGTTTTGTTATTCACTGAATCTTGTTTGGATAAAATTATGAATCATCAATCTCGTTTTCAAATTGTAAGATAAATCTGAGGACTTTTTACTAAAAGTCATTTTTCTATTCGCTTTCTCTTTCCCTCCTCATAGACCCTCTTAAAATAAGAATCCAGTGTAACATTTTCATCTCATGTATATTGAAAGAATAATCAAGTCTCGTTTCATATTAATTTTAGAAAATTCTTCACGTTTTTAATTGAAATGCTGCAGTGTTTTGTTACTTGTTACACCCATTATCATTATTATTGCCACATTTTTTTCTGCTCGTTTTGTTTGATTTTCCCACAAAAATGCTGGGGAAATTTTAAAGAGAGTTGCCAAAAAATATTTATAAATACAAATAAGATCCTAAATTCTGATTTTCTTTCAAAAAAGGAAAAAAAAAAGAGTAAATCTTTTTTAGGAAAATATAGAATTCAAATTGTTAGAATTTATATTGCAATTAACATACTAAAATCTGTAAATGATTACCAAAATCTTTTTGTTTCTCAATAAATTACGTTTTGATAGATTATCGATAAATTTAAAATAAGAATTTACAAATCTATAGTTAATCATTTTATACTTGAAAACTTTTTCTATCCTATGTGATAAATAAGAGTTGTACATATTTAATTAAGAACTGTGCAAACAGCTTATTAATATTTTCCATAAATTTGACGCTTTCACGTGTACCAATACCTTAAATCTGAGTACATCAACTCAAAAATGAATGTAAAAGGGTTCTGTGTGGTAATACAAAGAATTTCAATTATCATGAATAATTTTATTACGAGAAATATCATTAATTTCAATTCAGAACTCATAAAGTGATGTATTAAATAAATGCTGCTAAAATAAGAAAATGCACGATTTTTTTTATTTCATATTTCTTTCTCATAAAGTATTCTCGTGATTGTTTTACTTACTCATGCATACATCATACACTCATATGATTCACATGAACAGTAAACAATCTTTGGTGATTGCATTTGTATCAAGAAACAAGATTTTTTCCTTTTTCTTAATGCATATATACCATTTCTTCTGTTTATGAAAAGTACATATAGGAAACGAAAATGTGTATTTGAAATAACTATTAGTTTCTTTATATATATATATATATATATATATATATATATATATATATATATATATATATATATATATATATATATATATATATATATATAATAAAATATATCACGGAATTAAAATTAATCAAGAATCCACCACATGAAAAATGAGTAAGTTTAAATTTCCTGCATGAAGTCCAGACATATTTTTATGAGAAAAAAATAATGTATATGAAATTTTTCTCCGTTGTTTCTGATGCAGTTTCTGAAGTACTGTAAATATATTTTAAAAAAAATTGTTTTTCCGTTTACGTGACTTGAACATATTTCATAAAAAAAGAAATTCTGCCACATCATAAATTTAAGATTCATCTGTTATTTACTAAAAAAAATATAAGAAACTAGCTAAACTTTTTACTAACGTTACATTATTTTAACAAGCAAAAATTTTTACGTCATTTTAATACCAAAGAAAAATGTGTTATCAATATTCTTATTATAATTTAACTGTTTGTATTCGTTTATTTATTATTATTATTCTCGTTTGCTTTTGATATATTCAAGGGGAAACAACACTAACACCCACTGCAAAAATGTTTAATTCGTTATTTTGAAAATTGAAAAATTCAGTTTAGGATGGTATTTTGTACTTAGTATTCCATCTAAAGGGTTTGTAGTACTTAAGCAACTGGCCAACCAACTCCAAGAATTTTTTTTAAGCACATACACGATACTTAACACTTCGGAACATCATCGGCCAAATAACTGGGCTGATTAATCGAATTCATTTGCAGACGAACAGTCTGGCTTTGGTAATGTCTTAGGGCAATTATTTTAAGAACTATAAATATACTTAAATAAAATTAATGCAGCTAAATATTCTAAATAAAATTATAACTTATTTTATTCTTTCGAAAAAAAAAGAACAAGCAATATGAAAGGAACGAAACATTTTTTAACATTTAACACATTTCAAGCACTTTATTAATGGGGTATAGTACATTTTTTTTATTTATAAATTTTTCAACTATCTTCTTCACTTAGAAATTATTTTTCTTATCAATTTCTATCGGATATTTTGTACTTATTCACATATAACAATAACTGAAATTTGGCAATTCCTTTTTTAAATCACAAAAGTTTAATGGGTTACATCAAATAAAAGTGCATATGAACAAAATTAATACCATCTTTTTTGTTTCGATGTGATAGTTAAGAATTATATAAATTGTGCTAGAATCATGAAATGTCTTTTTCTCCGAATTGGCTAACCAATGATCTGTACTACTGTTACTGTATACCAGGGATGTCCAACCTGCGGCCCGCCTAGAATAATTCTGCGGCTTGCAAGATTCTTTACAACTTTACAAAATTCAAATATTCTGTACAATATTTTTTTTGTTTAAAGAGTTTTGTTTCTTTCGTAAAATTAAATCCCATAACTTTTATTATTTTATCACGCTGCCTCTGTTAGTGCGAATCTCTTTTTTTTTTCTAAATTGAAATTTATCAAACATAAATTGTGCTCAAATTTAACGCACGAAAATCTGCAGCATCAATTGCGATACGTAAATAGGCATGCATTGACAACTTACAAAAACGAAGTGAAAAAGTTGAGAAACACATGTCTCACTAATTAAATAAATTAAATATTATTTGATCCTTGCATTATTATTATATTATCGGTGTGTTTATACATGAAAAATAATAATAATATATCAATCTTTTTGAAATTTCCGCTCCAACATACGAGTATGTTTGTAATGGATCCAAATCTAATATAAAGATATATATTTTTAAATGCAGCCCGTGGGAAAGTAAAGTTCTTCCAAAGTGGCCCACGAGGTCATTTGGGTTGTCCATCCCTACTGCAGACGGTCACTTTTTTTTAGTTGTACTTCTAGCCTGCCGATTATCTTCTTGGACTAAATTTCTTAAGTTCTACTCTTTCTTGGAGAATGATTTCAATACTATTTCAGTACTATGTATTAAATAATTCGCTTTTTGATAGAGAACTTTTACTGAATTCAAAAAAGTTCTTGAAACATTAATAAAAGGTTAACAGAGAAAGAAACAAGTACGTATTAAGAAAAGAAAATATAGGAGGCCATTCGCACTTCATGGAAACTATTTTGTATTTAATTTCGTCACTTGTATTTTGAGATCAACATCCGCCAACTTCAGAATGCCAACGGTTTCTTTTGATTAGAAATTTAAAAGATTTGTAAAATAAAAGATTTGTTCTTAAAATGGTTCTAAAATTGACTCGGACTCTTATAGATGACTCGGAAGTTACGTAACTTCACTTTACGAGGAGAAGCATTCGTATCAACAAATTATAAATCGGGGTAAGTATCTTATTCTTTTGCAGATCAAAAGAAGTTACAATATTTATATCAGCGGTCGCCAAACTTTTTGACCTCACGGACCAATAAATTCATAATTTAAATCCCGCGGACCACTAATAGGATTTTTTAAGTGTTAAATTATTGTTATGAATCAAATTATGTTTCAAGGCATCTTAAAACATTGCTTAGCGTGATGAGTATGTATATTCCACATTTTTCTGGGGTCCAGCGAAATTTTCTCGTGGACCTCTAGTAGTCCGTGGACCACCACTTTGGTGACCTCTGATTTATACTATAGTAAATTTGAAAAGAAAATTAAAAGTTAGCTGAAAGTAAAAATGAAAATGTAATCACGAAACCTCACCCTAAGGCTGTTGGAACGAAGGGGTTTATCAAAAAAGTAAAGTATCTGATCCTAATAAAAAGTCTGCCTACTCAAGGATTCATTGCATCGAATCTAAGAATGTCTTCCGACACTGCAAGTTAAAATCATTCATGAATATTTAAAGTTTTAAGAATGTATAACCTTAAGTTTATCTGCTTTTTCCAAAACACATCGCTGAAAGAAAAACGAATTATAGAAAATTATGACTCGCTGCTGAATAATCATAATTTATAGTAACACTCGATGAGTTATGAGTTTATTTAAGTTACTTTAATGACAGATCAATTTTCTATTCCTCAATCAACGGGAATGACCATACAAAATGACTTTATTCCGTGTACAGAACAGGCCTCAAAGATATTCACTATAGTTACAGGATTTTATTACAACGTTAATTTAAAAAAAAGTAAAAAAAAGTCTTAAAAAAAGACAAAATTAATTCACTCTACTATAAGCAGACTACTTTAGAAATAATTTTTTAAGAAGTTCCAACGTTATATAGAAAAGGAAATTTATAAACTTGAGCTTTATATGGGCAAAGTAATGACTAAGTATGAAAAATGTCAACTGCTGCTTATTTAGCAAAGACTAAATCAGAAACAAGAATAAAGAGTATCAAATTTGATGAAATGCCAGTAAAATCATCTGAGGTTTCTTCCAATGGAATTGTGTGCTTTCTGTGTAATAAACAAATACTTAGGAAAACTGATTCAAGAACTCTGAATGGCCTTTGGTATACGGTTTAAGAAAGTTCTTCTCAAACTTTCAATATTTGCGACCCATTATTCAATCATAATTTTCATCGCGCCCCCTTTCCGAATAAATAACATCGCATAAATTCAAAAATACTATACTTTGACCCTAAACGCCAAATACGACTTTCACCTCTTAAACAGCGTATAAATACGTCTCTTTTAACTGATGCGGTAAATTATCCGGACGTATATATACGTCTTTCCGAAGTACGATCTTTTCTGTTCACTGCTATCCATAAAACTATTCCGATGGCTTTGTAATGCAATTAAAGGACCTTGACCGTCTTTGCGAAGGATTCGCTTATATCAGAAGATTTCCTATTTGTTCATTTTCTTCCCTCCCCAATACATCACAAATGCGTTCTTAGATGGAAAACGGAGACATTCGGGAACGAATGATGTAACTTTTAAACGGTAGTTAAGAGGTTATTGATAAACCGTAAAAATTATTAAGATAAATGTTAATTTGTGTGTATAATTTTTTATATGACAAGCCCATGGGATCACTGGTGATTTTTAAACTTGTTTTTAACATGGTATAGTTAACTTAATTATAAAATACATTGTGCAGTACTGATACAGTTATAAGTGTAAATGATAATTTTATTTTTTATTATGTCAGAATGCACATTTTAATTGTTTACTCTTTGAGTAAATTAATATATTTTTTTAAATAAATATTTTTTTCGACTTTTCAATAGGCTCGCGCCGCCCTCGTAGAGATATCACCCCCAAAGGGGGTGCGTCCCACAGTTTGAGAAACGCTGGTTTAAGAGGAATGGAGTAAATTCGACATGGTTGTACTACGAAAAGGTTTACTCTTTTGGAAAATGTCAACCTGAAGCTATTGTCAAGAATCATAACTATCAAATAGAGGCAAATAATCACAAAAATACGGCATTTATAGATGAAAATTAACTGCCAAAATCGTACGAATGATCTTCTGAATCATTAGTTTATATATTTACTTGTAGAAATGTAGTACTTTAATTTTATTTTATGAACTATTTGCCTATATTTTGCTGTCAATAATTAGTAAAAATACCTACCGTTAAGTCCAAAATATACGGCACATAACCGTATAATGCTACTAAATATAATGTAACGATAATAAATAAAATATAATGCTAATAAATATAATATAACGCTAATAAATATTATAAAACTCTAATAAATATATATAATAAATATAGGTGCATTCACACACTATATAGATAGTATCCAGTTTAAAAAAAACCTGAAATGTGCATGTGCTGTGTTTTTATGTTTTGAAGTAATTTTTTATAGGTATTATTCTAAGTTCTTTAGAAAAAAATAATATATTTCTAGTACTGCAACCTTTTAAGTTTATGAACAATGACATTCCTTTTAAAAACAGTTTTTCGATATATGTAGAAGACTAATTTTTTTCTATGCTCATATGTATATATATATATATATATATATATATATATATATATATATATATATATATTATATTAATGGTCTCCTTTTCATACTTGGAGAATAACTCTCACCCATAAATTTCGATCTTATTTTTTGTGCTCAAAGTGCGTGGTAAACGCTGGATTTTACGGTAAATTATGACAACTGAAGATAGAAACAGACAACTTTTAAAAAATAACAAATCTATAAGTAATTGTTGTTGTTATAAATAAATTAAATCAATTATATGTATTTCATATTGAGCTTTAGGAAGAACTTCGATTTGCTTTAACACATTAAAAAGACCTAAAACTGATTATTAAAGATTAACAATCATACACCCTTAAGTAACTTGATAATATAAAGTAGTTAAGAAGATTAAATCGGAAATATTCAAGTGGAAAAAAATAAGTACTTCTGTACTATATTCCCCTAAGCTTTTATTAAAGTTGTTCTTCTCACGCTGCAAAAGAACCCTAAAATAGGACCAAAAATTAATTGTCTTATACTCAATGTAAATAAAAACATCGTGAAAAATCTTTTAAGAGAACAGACGTAGAAATCAAGGATCCTTATAAAGTCATTAATTTCATGTTAAAAGATATTAAAAAATAATAAGCTAAATAGTTTAAAATAATGAAAAGATTAACAAATTTTTTTGTCATTAAAATGCTACCAATGTATCATCATTAGCCTTTCAAATAAAATACTTTTAAAACATTAGAACAGCACTTTAGCTGCTGCTTTTTCTTATGTTGATTAACGATGTTATGTTAATGAGGAATGTGTGTATTTTCCAATTAATATATCTGTTCAGTTGAATTTTAAAGTTAATTATTATTGAAAGGGATATAAATCATGGGTATTCAGTATAATAGAATTAAATAGACTTTCAAGAATAATTTTGCATTGTGTAATTAAAATTAAATTCCTACATTTTTGAAATTATTGTTTTTGTTAAAAATTCTATAGATATATGGATTTTACTCAACTGAAAATGAAATATGTTGAACAAGTTAGTCTACGAAAGAACGTATGATGGACCATATAATTGAAATTTAATTTCTATTATCAATATTTTAAGTAGTAAATTAATAAATCTTGAATTTCCTTTACATAAAATGATTCAAAAGTTTCTGATGTAATTCGTTTTATTTGTTGTTAAGAATTTTTCATTATGCATAACTAAGTCAAACTTATGAAATAAAAAAAAGAATTCTACGAAATTGTTTTATCTAGCATTAATAAAATTGTTAACCCATTAAAACTCTCTAGATGACACCTGGAGAATTTTTTCTTGTTAAAAGATTTAATATTTTCGTTTTTCCATTGCATTCTTCTTTATACTTTTTCTTTATTTTTTTTCTAATTAAACTTTGCTTGAAACATTATAAAATCATTCCAGAAGGTAAATTCATTTATTTACAAACCATAAAAATAATTATTAATTTTAAAATACTCATTTTTATTGATATTTTTGTTTAAATAATTTTAGTTGATATAGGCTTTCTATATATATATATATATATATATCTTTTAATTTTACTCTTTTTAAAATACTGTAGTACATTTTTTATTGATTTTTTTAATCCAGATTTCTTAATTTTTATTTTCATTTTTAAAAAAAGAGTGGTCACAAATGTATGGTACTGTTGTTTTAATTTTCCAGGCAGTCTAAAAAATTAAATCTGTAGGAAGAATGATAAATTGTGTGCGTGTGTTAGAAACTCATATGTCCTTTAAATCATGATATCATTCGGGTATATAATTATGAGACGCGAAAATTAAAAATAAAAACATCAGTGTATTTTGATTTAGTTTATTTCCCCCGAAATTTAAAATTAATTTTAAAGAAAAAGATACGGGATTGGGAGCAAAATTAATATAGAAGTTAGTCTTCAAAACCAAAAATGTTTTCAAAAAAGTATTTATTTGTAGATCTATGTTAGCTCACAACAAACAACTTTTGAAAATAACTGAAAAAAATTCGAGTTTATGCAGAAAAATTCTATAAATTCTTTTGAGAAAAAACATTTCAAGATAAATTTCTTAGTTCATCTGTGCGCAAACAATTCTTTTTATGTTGTCTTTACACGAATTTTATTTAAAATTCTAACATTTATCTTTCCTCTCCATTGCCAAAAAGTTACATTATATTCTCGAAAAATATTCTGAACTTCAAAATTTTCTGTTTTTTTTTACTCCTCTCTTTTATACATTTTTCATTGTAAAAAACATTTGTTACAATAAGAGAAAGAAACATTTAGGTAACAGCTGCTGTAAGCTCAAAATGAGTTTCAACGTTATATTTTTTTAAACTTTTCTTGGATGAAACTGAGAATATATATATATATATATATATAAACAGAGTTGAATTTTATAGATATCATTTTCAAACATTAAAAAAATTAAATAATTAGTACACTGCTGGACAATTACTAAGGACGGATAACACTATCATCCATAGCAACCACAAAATGAGAGGAAGCAAAATGTGGAAAATTAGAATAAGTGCGGGATAATAGTAAAAAGAAGTATGAGTATGCAAAGTTTTTTCCAAGTCTGTTCATCACGTGATAGCGTTCATAAGAGTTTTAAAGGTTTTGACGCGTGTGGACAGTTGTTGTTCCAAGTCAAAGTTTTACAGGAAAGATTTAATAGACGAACTTAAAATTTTTGGCATGTCTTCCCGACATCACATAAATGATTTTACGCGTGGCCGAATTATTGGAAAGATCGAAGAAGGGCGAAAAATAACAGATGTTGTTAGGGAGTTCGACATCGCTCACAGCATTGTTTCACGGCTGTGGAAGTCATTTAAAACTACTGGAATGTGTAGTAGACGGCACGGGGGAGGTCGTGTTAGAAGTACGACGCCTGCAGAAGACAGATATATCGTCCTATCTGCAAAAAGGAACAGGCGCACCACAGCTCAGCAGGTGGCAAATCAGTTTCTTGCTGCCTCAGGAAAGCAGATCTCCCGAAAAACTGTTGCCAGACGTTTGAGGGGAGGAGGACTATACGCACGCAGACCTGTTGTGTGTGTCCCATTGACCAGACAGCACCGTACTGCCCGTTTGCAATGGTGTCGTGAGCATCACAATTGGACTGAACAGGACTGGGCATGCGTACTATTCTCAGATGAGAGTAGGTTCAGTCTGTCATCGGATTGTAGACGCCAACTGATATGGCGCGAGAGTGGTACTGCTTATCGTCCAGAAAATACCCAGGAAAAGGACCGATATCCGACATGCAGTATCATGGTGTGGGCCGGCATCATGATCAATGGCCGCACGCGCCTACATGTGGTTGCGAATGGGACTATGACGGGTCAACGATACATTGATGAAGTTCTACTTCCTCATGTTCGTCTTTTCCGTGGTGTTGTCGGTGATAAATTTGTTTTTATGGACGACAACGCAACATGTCATCGAACACTCGCTGTTCAGGATTGTCTAGAAAGCGAGGGTATTCAACGTCTCGTATGGCCAGCGCGTTCTCCAGATCTAAACCCTATTTAAAATGTGTGGGATGCTTTAGGAAGCAACTTGCTGGTCGAAGCTATCCTCCGACAAACAAGAACACCCTCATCCGTGCACTCACAGAGGAATGGGATAAATTGCCTCAACAGCTGCTGGATAATGTTGTGCAAAGTATGGTACGACGTGTGGAATGTTGCATCACACTCCACGGTGGACATATCCCGTACTGATACCTTTCTTTAAGGTGCCTACTGACTTTTAGATGCATTGTTCCATTTCTCCGTACGCAGATCAAATAAACATTTTTTTTTCTTTCAGATGTTTCACAGCTTTTGTACTTTCCAGAACAATAAATATTCTTTATTCTAATGTCTGAACAGTGTGGCAACTATATTTTATCCTACAAGGCCTCATGTCTCGCTTAATGTTATGCTACATGGCAATTTGTGATCCGTCCTTAGCAATTGTCCAGCAGTGTATTACATTTACTTATATGTTGTAGTAAACAGCATTTTTTAAAATTGCTTTTTTAGTTCTTACTAATAGTTTTACACTCTCCTTATATGTGTTATATATATATATATGTTCGGCCCCAAGCCTGCAGGTAAAATGAGGTGGTATCATCTATAGAATGCTTTTTTTTATTTTGTTTCAATCACATAAAATCAAACATGGCAGCCCTTTGGCGTGCAACCTAGTAAAACAATAACCAACACTTTTTCAAGGAGTCACCAGCTAAGCATTTTCGAGTTTGCGTTCTCTCTCAGCAGAAGTCGCTAGACATCATTGGGCACTGGAACGCGAAGCGTTCCTCAGTCTCATTCTGAATGTATTTGTCGCTTGACGTTGAGAGGCCTTAATTGAATCAATGTATCGTCAGCGCTCGCTCCACATTTAAATAGGTTTATTTACCCACAAATCCTTATACAATGATAAAGAGTTCTCTCTATTTTTATTTATTACTTAATTTTGAAACTAAAATTTTCAAACCTGACACACACACACACATATATATATATATATATATATATATATATATATATATATATATATATATATATATATATATATATATATATATATATATATATATATATATATATATATATATATATATATGTATATATATATATATATATATATATATATATATATATATATATATATATATGTGTGTGTGTGTGTGTGTGTGTGTGAGTGTTGGATCAAGAATCGATTGGATTGACATGGTTAGATGTTATGAGCAAAATATGATGTGTAATTGATATATTAAAAATGAAATGTCGTGCTATAAGAAATGGATCATATTCTTGATGGGATACTGTTTGGTGAGTCTTTAATGATTTACTCTATTCATTTGTGAATATACTGTATTTTTAATGATTTACTCTATTCATTTGTGAATATACTGTGTTTTTAATGTGAACATTCGGTTTTTAGAAATTTTTAGTTTGAACTTTCGAATTTTTTAGATTGAACTTTCAGATTTTTAACTTGAACTTTCGGATTTTTTAACTTGAACTTTCGGATTTTTTAACTTGAACTTTCAGATTTTTTAACTTGAACTTTCGGATTTTTTAACTTGAACTTTTTGATTTTAGATAATTTTTGATTTGAACTTTCGGATCTCAAATATTTTTTGATTTGAACTTTCGGATCAGGAATTTATTTTTCTACCTTTACAACTATTTTAAAGATGGGTGCATCATCTTGGAAGTTTGAGGGTTCACTTATATTATGTACTAAATTGTTTTTAAATTTTAATATTGCAATATCTTTCGGAATGTGATGGCGAATAGTTTTATTTTTCAAGTATAATGATTTAATTTTAACTTTTTAATTTAAAGTATAATGGTTTAATTTTAACTTTTTAATTTTGAATTTTTAAATTTTTTTCTGAAATTTGAAAATTTTCCAATTAACTTACCAAGTTGCAATAGGGGGAAGGTTGGCGCCATCAAACTAGTTTAACCCCACTTATCGGTCCTAAGTCCGAGATTGCACTTGGATATTTTATAAATTTTTATTTTATTTTATAATTTTTTAATTTTGTTTGAAAATGATGGAACATTATCTTTTATATTCGCCATTGATATTCTGAAGTGTTTTGGTATTTTAGGATTCATATATTTCAATTTTTAAATTGATAATTGTGATTGTTTTTATATATTTAAATATATATATATATATATATATTTATATATATATTCTTGTTAAAATTTTCAATCGTTAAGATAATAATTTCTATCCATGCAACCAATTTCAAATACATTTATTTTTAAACTTGAAGCGAATTTTCCTTGATGTTAATACATTTTATTTTTCAAATATTAATCCATTAGTTCAATTTAATGAATAAATAGTAACAAACGAAAATAATAATCCTACACCATATATAAAAAGGAAAATATCTCGTTGCGTCTCTGTAGCGCAATTGATAGGGCGTTGGACTTATAATCCAAATGTCTTGAGTCCTACCTGCAATGGTTTAATTTCTGAGAATGTGATTTATGAATGAATAAATAGTAACAAAAAAATAATAATCCAATACACATAAAGAAAGGAAGATCGCTTTTTTGCCACTTATTTTTGTGCCTCTGTCGTATGTACGTACATATTTATATGAATTGTAATTATTTAATAAAAAGTAAATAAAATAAAATTTATCTTTATGCACTTATGTTGGAATTGACTTTAATTATTTTTTTTATATTACTTGTTACAGTTATGTTTAGAACTTGAGAATCACCCTACTATTCCAAATAACAATGCCTACACTTCAGTGCTAAGCAATGAATTGATTAGAGATCTTCATTACTCCTTCAGTGATTGGAATGACAACATATGTTGTGACGTTCGTTTCGACTCAAGGGACCTTATGGACTAAGTTAACAGTTTATTGAACCATTTGATTACGGAATATATTTACATTTAAGGTAATCCCTTCAAGATTTATTTTTAAACCTGAAATACAGTTTTGTTTTTATCTCAATGTTCCTTTCTTAAAAACTAATACATTTCGATTGAAATGTGAAAGTAATTTAAGCAAGTGAAAAGAAAAGGCATTATTTATTACAACTGAAAACGAACTTATATACTTAATACATAAATTCTAAGCGAGTTTCTTAAAATATTCAGTTTTATAAAACACACACGCATACTAAGATACCATACAATACCTTCAAATATTAAGAATCAGGACTTTTTCAAAGAGTCGGATTAAAATTTTAGCATCTTTCCGTTTACTGGAATCACACGGCATTTCTATAAATCGTTATGAACTGTTGGATAACATATTTATGATCCGTAATCTTTCAATCTTCAAGACGTAAAAGTCTATTTTTGAGTAAAAAAAGGGAGGGTAGTGTCTTCATTGCATAACGTATAGGGAGAAAAGGGCACAATGTTCAAACTACAAATTGGTTCATTTATTGACAGTCAGAGTTTTCTTCTAGTACATCATTGTCGAACCATTGAGTAGGCCAGGGATGGCGAACCAATGGCACGTGCCACGATATTTTAGGCACCCCACAATCAAAACAGTTTGTATTTGAGTTCAAAATAACAATAATCACAATGAAGTATTGCCTTTCAAAGCGAGTGATTGGTTCTCGGTGAAGCTAGGAGCACTCTCGTTTGTTAGTGTCTTAATTTAGTTACGTCGTAGACTGCAAATGCTAACGATGCGAAGTTTGTCTACGCATAGCGTAGTATTTGCTGACGCTGCTGTATTTTACAGTTTATTTGTGATATATTTACGATTTCTTACCGTTATTTAGCATGACTAGTTCAGTAAAAGACAATAAGGGTAAGATAGTGAACGGAACAGAGAAATTTCAAACTTGATGGACCGAAAATATTGGCATGATTAGTGAATTTGACAAAACGGTGTGTGTTGTATATTCTGGGTTATTTGAATGTAGAACATCGTCTGTAAAACGGATTCCAGGCACATTTGACAGTTTGACGAAGCTGGTTCGTGCTATTGTAACCATAGTTTCATTTATCTATGCTTCAAATTCATTATTTTCAGAGACGAATAAAATTAAAGAGCATCACTTAGAAGCCGTTTGGCAGATGATTCCAATTTAGCATGCATTCTGCTAAAAGTAACATCTTGTGCAATCCTAATATGTTTTTATCATCTAACCTGTAACAACAGAAATCCCACTAATGTTACATTGCTTTGAATTACACGTATAAGTAAAACATTTACAACTATACATTGCAAAATGTATTTTTTGGTAGTAAATAAAGGTTTTTTTTAGCGTCGTTAGTATTTAATTTTAATATATATATATATATATATATATACTTTCCCCATAATCACAAGTCAAAGTTATTTAAACTCTTCTTTAGAAAAAATTGCACATTGATCTTTAAAGGTTAGCCACCCCTGGAATAGGTCATTGGTAGCCAATTGTAGAACCATTTCGAAGCATCGTTAACGGTTAGAGTAAAACAGAGATATCGTGATCGCTAAAACTTAAACAGTTTACCCAATTGGGGAGTTTGAATTCAAAATAAAATAAAGTCGGTCAAGAAAATTAGGTTTTCTTGGTAAGACCATCGATTATATATAATTTTTTTAAAAAATGTGATAAACTACAACAAGTGTTAAATCGAATTCCTCGTGACACTGGTGGTATTAATTTAAATTTTGTTGCTCTTATCAATAAGTAAGATATTGTGACATTTACATAAGCCTCCAAAATTTGGAATACCACCTTTAACAAGATCTACTCCATGTAGCAAGCTTCAATTACACAAAAGCATATTTTGTATTTTGCTTTCTGGTGTATGTGAGTGGCATATATTTAGTTATGAATCAGTTTTTGTACTATCTGGATTTCCTCATATTGATATATTTATCCCCCAGAATACTATTTTGAAAGATAAGCGTTTTCTACTTCTGTAACTAGTTGTGACAGCTCAGTGCTTGTTTCAGTTGTCCCATTTTCTTCAGAGAGAAATACCGTTCTGATAAACAACTATCACATCAAGGTTAAAGAATATTTTCGACTTGTTTGCTTTATCATGTCCATAATTGTTTTAAGGTTTTCGACTACGCTCAAGACCGTAAATTTTATTAAATGCGTACACACGAATACATTTTTTTAATATTTAGGGTCACTTATATTAGATTTCAAGTATGAAATTGTTTTAAGAATATTATTTCAATTAAAATTGATTTAAATGTAATATTTTGACCAAAAATTAACATAAAATTATTTATTTTCCAAATATACTTCTTTAAAGGAAATGCAATAATGATATTTTGCCTATACATCGCTCAGAACTCTTAAACTAGGAATTTTGAAATACATAATTTAAAAGTGGATTTATATCCATATTTTAATACATCAGAGTGGAGAAATTTTAACGTAAAAACACTGGTAATTATTTCAATTTGTAGTAACTGTTAAAATAATATGAATTTTTCAAAAGTCGTAGTTCAGGCCCTGTGTAGAAGTTTTAGATATATGTAAGCAAAATAATATTATTATAGAAGCATTTTTTTTAAAAGGAGAATGTTTTAAAAAAAAGAAGGTAATTCCAAGTTCATTTCTTGTCAAAATATTGCATTTAAATATTTTTTATTGTAATAATATTTTTAAAATATTTTATACGTGTATTCTAATCTAAATGATGTTAAATATTTTTTTTTTTAAAAAAATATTCATTGTAATATTTATAATATTTGGAATAACTTAAATTTAAAAATGTATATAAAATTATTTTAAGAATAGTATTACAATAAAAAAATATTTAAGTACAGTATTTTGACAAAAAAGTAACATAGAATGGCTCATTTTTTAAAAAATATTCTCCTTTTGCGAAAATTGCTTATATTATAATATTTTGCCTGTATATATATCTCAGACCTCTGTACAGAGGCTCAACTAGAATTTTCAAATACATAACTTAGGAGTGGGATCATCCATGTTTTACAACAACAGAGGGGAAAAATTTTAAGAAAAATGCGCCGATTATTATTTTAATTGATTGTAACTCTTCAAATAATATGAATTTTTCAAAAATCATAGTTGAACATCTGTACAGAGGTCTGAGATATACAGAGTGTTTTTTTTCCAGGTATAGAAGTTTAAGTTGGCATTACTTTCCAAGATGGCGACCGATTTAACAGCTGTCAAGTGATTTATTGTCAGTTTGGTTTGGCAATTCGTCATGAATAGACTCACGCTGAACAACGCTTTCAAATTGTGCAATTTTATTTCGAAAATAATGGTCGCGCGATTTTCATTAGCGAATTTTGTTTAGCGATGAAGCGCACTTCTGGTTGAATGGCTACGTCACAAACAAAACTGCCGCATTTGGAGTGAAGCTAATCCACAAGTGTATGTCGAAACATCATTACATCCAGAAAAACTGACTGTTTGGTGCGCTTTATGGGCTGGTGGAATCATTGGTCCGTACTTCTTTAAAAACGATGAAGGCCACAACGTTACAGTCAATGGTGATCGGTATAGAGCCATGATTACTAACTTTTTCATTCCTGAATTGAACAATCATGATGTCCAGGAGCTGTGGTTCCAACAAGACGGCGCAACATGTCACACAGCTCGTGCCACAATCGATTTATTGAAAGACACGTTTGGTGACAACCTAATTTCACGTTTTGGACCTGTGAATTGGCCTCCAAGATATTGTGATTTAACACCGCTAGACTATTTTCTGTGCGGCTATGTAAAGTCATTGGTCTATGCGGATAAGCCACAAACGCTTGATCATTTGGAAGACAACATTCGCCGTGTTATTGCAGATATACGGCCACAAATGTTGGAAAAAGTCATCGAAAATTGGACGTCCAGATTGGACTACATCCAAGCCAGCCGTGGCAGTCCTATACCAGAAATCTTATTTAAAATGTAATGCCACAAGATTATCTTTCGAATAAAAAAAATCATGTCAATCGAATAATACATCGTTGTTTTATTGCAATTTAAAGTTCTATACCTCTCAAAAAAACACCCTGTATTAAGGCAAAATATTATTATGATAGAAGCATTTTTCGCAAAAGGAGAATATTTTGAAAATGGGTCATTCTATGTTCCTTTTTTTGTCAAAATATTGCACTTAAATAATCTTTTTTGTAATACTATTCTTAAAACAATTTTATATACATTTTCTGATCTAAGTGACACTAAATATCCTAAATATTATCAATTTATACGATTTTGCAAAATCACGATTGGAAAATCATGGATGCCTTAAATTTTCATTTTTTATAGTGGTATTGTATTGGTCCTGAGCATCTTGAATTCAGAATGCGCGCTTAATATACCGTTTTTACTACCGATTATGTATAGATCATGCTTTAAAATGAATCATGCAGCATAAAGACACTCTTAAGTGTATATATATATGTATTTCATTTGTTTCAATTATATTTATTCCTTAAACATTCTAGAAAATATTTCTTGCAAAAATATGGGAACACAAAAGCAATTTGAATTTCCTACGGACATGGAAGATTTTTACTTCTGCTCGTGGCCATACTGGAATTTTCCGTAAAGAAGAGATTGATTTCTTTGCTAAGCATGGGATTTTTTTCTTTGTTAATAGTCCAAAACTCTTTCACAATAACAACAAAATAACCTAAGAAAATGTTTTCACTTTTTAAAAAAATATCTGTATCCAATCAGCTCATTCTTTTCTGAAAAAAAAGCTGTTGTCAATCGTTTCCCAAAGTCTATTTTGCAATTATGTTCTTAAAAATTTTTATGCCATGCAATACCTTTCTCGCAAATTATATTTTAAAGTTTACCTCAGCATATTTAACATGTGCTCTTCCAAACTTTATAAATGTAATATTAGAGGTGAATAAAGTATTAAACTTCTTGTCAATATCTGTCTGAAATTGAATAAATGAAAAATTGCCTTAAAACTGTATGCATTTATGCTTACTTACAGTAAAGCTACATTTACATTATTTCGTAATTTCATCGATTTAAACATTTTATTTCATGGATCTCTCTTTGCAACTTTTCAGGTTTTCTAGCTTTGCATTGATTCGATTTGATAAATTAATTATTTGATTCTGTAACTTCAACGATTTGGTTTTGTAAATGAATAGTTTTGTTTTGTAATCTAATTATTTCATTTTTAACTTAATTGTTTAGATTTTGCAATTTTATCATTTTGTTTCACAATTTTCGTTTGTAAATTTGCGATTTATACCATTTTTTATATCGTTTGTTTTGTTTAATACTGTAAACCAGTGGTTCTTAAACTTTCCCTACTGGTGACCCAATTTTCAATCATAATTTTTATCGTGCCCCCTAAAATAATAATGTATTGAATGCAATAATAATGCACTTTGGCGCTAAGACTACAATACGATCATAATTATAAACTGTACAAATTAACAAGATAAGTATTAAATTTTGTATATGTTACACTTATAAGTAATATTTTTTTTTTTTTTACTTTTAGTTCAATTCACTATAAAAGCGTGTTTTTTAGTTTAATTTAAAACTATAATTTATTTTATAGTTATTTTTACTATACACGATAAAAATCACAATTCCAGAGAATCATTTAATTAAGCGAAAATGTACTTACCTACTTTCAAGAACTTTTTCAATTTTTCTTAGAAAATTTGAGAAAAAAATCCAATAAAACTAAAGAAAATGTTCCAAATGTGCGTGTCCTTAATAAAGGACATAAATCACAGACATTTTTCGCTAACAACACAGGAACGTTATTTTCCAGCTAAACTGTCATATTTTGTTCACGGTTTTGTAGTTTTGCTGCTGTTTGATGATCTACAAATAGCATTTTGAACTTTTTCTTCCTTATGTCTTTTTGATAAGGCAAAGTGCTACATTATGGCTTCATAGTTTTCTTCATAGAAATCTTTTAGGCATCATTTGAAAATTTCAAATCAACTCAAACGTTTCATGTCTAACCCTTTTCTGGTGTTTATTATCGCTATCTTGATTAATATGCATTAAATCAGTAGGTTCTTCAATTGCTTGATCAGTTTCAACTTCCTTCAATAGGGATCACAGATGCCCATTTTTTTTAATATTCTACTTATTTACATTTATAAACCGTAATAAGTCGTACAACACAGCAATCAAAACTACAAAAAGTTCATGGGGAAAGTGTAGCATGTTCTAAAAACTAATTGTGTAAAACGTTTTTCATTATGCATTATATGTTTCAGAATACTCATGCTTATCCATATATCATAAAGTTCTTTCACATGGAAAAAGATGAAACAGAAATATATTATATATATTTACAGCTTCCCTAAAAAAAAGACGGAGATAATCATACCAGTAAGTTCAAAGGTCAGCTAAAGTAATATTTTAGGTTAAAAGAAACGTAAAAAAAAAATCTCTCATCGTACTCATATTGACCGCAAAGCAAACAAAATATTTTTTTAATTAGGTTATAGGATCAAAGATGGCTAATGAGTGTTTGAAGTGGAATTTTTTATTTTTTATGATCACCAGATGATAAAAATAAATTATATCAGTGTAAATGTGTATTTTTTATTATGTCAGAAAGCATTTTGTTTTACTTCATTCAAAAAAAAATTTTTTTTTACCTTTTATTTTCAATATGCTCGCGCCCCCCTCGCAGGGTTACCGCTCCACCCCAGGGGGTTCGCCCCACAGTTTCAGTAACACTGCTATAAGCCCAATGAGTTCCTTGTGGTGTACAGAAATTTTTTTTTTTATCAACTTCCAAAAATAATAACAATGGGAGACTTTAACACCTTAAATTGAATTGCTCTTGGATTTGATCAATCCTATAAAACCAATGGGGAATAAATCCTCACTTGGTAGGTCTGAAATAAAGCTTTAACACCCTAAAGAGCACTTTTTTAATTTGAATTTTTTCTTAACACAGTTTATACATTTTTTTAAAATTGTCTTCACTTTGACGTAAAACCTAAAAACTAATATTAAACAAATAATTATTGAGCATGTATCTTCTTGTGAAATAAAGACGAGAAAAATATGTTAAAAGAAGAAGAAAAAGTATCGACATTGTCCTTTGAAATTTAGAAAAAAAACATCAACAATAAAAACTTCCATTACTGAAAAAAGTCAAAGAAAAGACAAAGGAAAATCCATTACAAATTCCAAAATCATCTCTTTTCTCAATGTTTGAATACTCTTCTCAAATTTGAGTGACATTAAACAAAAAGATAAAAAGTATAAAAATGTGTATGTAAGAACAGTTCCATAAATCCATCGCAGCAAGTAGTTTCAAAACGAAAATTCACATTGACAGTCGAAATGAAACAAAAACAAAAAAATTAATACTTCCGCTACCATGGCAAACTGAAGAATTTTCTTGGAAAAACGCATGCATTGCTTAAAAGCTCAAAAATAAAATATTTACAGTAAAATAAAGATAAAAGATAGACAAACTTTCAAATTTTCTGTTTTGCCTCGCAGTAATAGGCTAAGAAGCACTTCAGGAACTATTGATTTAAAATGCATTCTTATTTTTCATTGGAAAGAATTCTGTGCAAAAAAGAGTGTAACTGCGTCAAACTGTAAATATTTCTGGATGCTTAATACCAATATACAATAATTAATGTGTTACTAAAAATATATTTTATGCTATAAATTAAAATAGAAAAACAATATGAAGTTTAGTATGTGTAACAAAAAAACTATCTTTAAATGTAGTGGCAACCAAATGGGCATGGTTATGAGCAAGTGACTATTATTGTTTGATTAATTTATTGTTTATAAGTATTCCAATATGAAGTTATATGAGGGCTATTGGTAACCATCCGCAGAATCTTCAAAGGAAAGAGGTTGACACCTGAGCTGTCACCTCTAGCACCTCTCTTCTTCACAATTATTCCAACGTAAGGACTTTCAGTTTCGTCTCACTGAACTCATTAAGAACCTTTGGTATATATATATATATATATATATATATATATATATATATATATATATATATATATATATATATATATATATATATATATGTATATATATGTATATATATGTATATTTAAATATATAAAAACAATCACAATTATCAATTGAAAAATTGAAATATATGAATCTTATAATAATAAAACATTTCAGAATATCAATGGCGAATATAAAAGATAAAATTCCATCGTTTTCAAACAAAATTAAAAAAATATAAAATAACATAAAAATATATAAAATATCCAAGTGCAATCTCGGACTTAGGACCGATAAGTGGGGTTAAACTAGTTTGATGGCGCCAACCTCCCCCCCCCTATTGCAACTTGGTAAGTTAATTGGAATATATCCAACTTTACAAAAAAATTTTAAAATTTAAAATTAAAAAGTTAAAATTAAACCATATACTTTAAAATAAAAAGTTACAATTAAACCATTATACTTGAAAAATAAAACTATTCGCCATCGCATTCTGAAAGATATTACAACATTAAAATATTAAAATTTAAAATCAATTTAGTGCAAAATATAAGTGAACCATCAAACGCCCAAGATGATGCACCCATCTTTAAAATAGTTGTATAGGTAGAAAAAATAAAAAAAAAATATTTGAGATCCGAAAGTTCAAATAAAAAATATTTGAGATCCGAAAGTTCAAATTTAAAAATATCTAAAATCAAAAAGTTTAACTAAAAAATCCAAAAGTTCAAACTAAAAAAATCTGAAAATTCAAGCCAAAAAATCCGAAAGTTCAAGCCAAAAAATCCGAAAGTTCATATATTATATATATATATATATATATATACGTCTTGTCCAAAATACGATCCTTTTATTCGCTTTGCTATCAGTAAAACTATTCCGTAGACTTTAGAATACAACAAAATGACGTTGACATCGTTATCAAAGGATTTACTTATAAGAAAGAAACATTTTCTTTTTTAATGTGCCTTTTCTTTTCCCCCAAATACACTACACTCGGGAGCGAATCGCGTATTTTTTAATCGGTAGTTAAGGGGTTAACGTACAAAATGGCGGAACATCAGTGACATCAGGTCTCAAACGACAACACCGACAACACGTTTGGGAATTCGATCACAGGATATTAAGTGAACATAACCCTTATGCAGACTCTAACTGAGACATCCACAAACAATACATCAATCTAAGTCAGCGTTTCTGAAACTGTGGGACGCTCTCTCGTGGGGTACGTGATAAGACTACTTAGGGAGCGCGAGCATATCGGAAAGTCGCAAATAAAAGATTATTTAAAAAAAAAAATTATTAATTTACTGAAAAGAAACAATCAAAAATGAAATACATATTTACACTGACATAATATACTTATAAATATATCAGTACTGCACAATGTAATTGATAATTTATAGATACTGATGGGCTTATCGCAATTTCAACTAATTATCCTATAGGACAGGGATGGCGAACCATTGGCACGCGTGCCATTGATGGCACGCGGCAAAATATTTTGGACACGCCACCGATCAAAATGATCAACTACGATTGATTCTTCAATCAAAGAATTTTCAGTGAGATTATCTCAGTTCAAAGAATGTACAGAAACGTTCGAGTTTATTATGTACCCTGATGTGGCTTCATTTGATAAACTAAACTTGCCCTAATTCGATTGGTTGGAAATTGAAGAATTTGAAATGCAATTTAGTGATTTCTAGTCCAGTTCAATATGGATTCAAAAATTTATTGAAACAATGAAAAAACTAGAATTGATTGAAACAGAATGATTAACAAGAAATATATGATATGAGTAAAAACGCCAGTAACGAAATTTTGGAAACATTAGATTCGATTCCAAACACGTTATCTGTTTGAAGAAGAACTGTTTGCTATTTTAACCATATTTTTATCTACTAATGTCTACGGGTCATTATTTTCAGATATGAACAAAATTAAAAACTTGCATATATAGAGAGAGAAACCAATTCAGCATGCATTCTGCTAAAAGTAACATCTTACCCAATCGTAATATAATTTATTTGTCATCTAATTTGCAACAGTATAAATCACACTAATGTTACTTTATATAATTTGAATTACACGTTTAACAAAAACATTTTCTACTTTAAAGTACAAAATGTATTTTTCTGTAGTAAATAAAGAGTTTTGTGTTGTTAGTATTTAGTTTTATTATTTTCCGAAAAATCAGAAGTTAAAATTATTTCATGGCACGTCTATACCTCATTAAACATTTTTTTAGAAAAAAATGGCACGTTGATTCATAAAGGTTCGCCACCCCTGCTCTAGGGCTTCTTTCCAACCAACTCGAGAAGTGAAACGTGAATATTCAAATTAGGAATCTTATAAATGGTAGAAGTTTAGCGTACGCGAGGTGGCTATGAGAAGTGAATATATACGAGGTCTATATTTTACCAGTGCTTAAGTTAATATGAGAGAAAATCCTGAGTTCAAAATTTAAGCTATTCGTACCTGGGCGATCAAGTAAAAGATGGATACCATTCCACAAGGACAAAAGCCACGTCAAGTAGAATCAAGCGAATTGCTGTTTACCCAAGATATAGCGGTAAGACTGTTTAATCAAAGTATTAAGGACTGTGCATTTACTGGTTAGAAATAGTCGGTAGAGTTAGAATTAGTGATCGGTTACGCGATTATTTGGTAATACGAATTATGTCCTTTCAATTCAAATTCACTTGAATGCGATGTTATTATTATTGTATATTGTTTAAGTTAAGATCTTACTAAAGAGATATTAGGATAAAAACGATATGGCTGCTTTTTGGTTCCTTCCAACTGATCTAGGTCACGAGGATAATGTAGAAGTGGGGCACACCCGAATGGTTTTCTTACAATATAAGAACCAGTTTAAAAATTACTAGTGACTTCCATAGCTTGTCATATACAGATTTAATACTTATCTTGATAACTTGTACGGTTCATAATTAAAGCCGTATTGTAGCCTTAGCAGCATAGTACATCATCATTGTCTTCAATACCTTGTTATTGTACGGAAGGAGGCATGAAGAAAGCTATAATTGAAAGTTTGAGAAGCACCAATCAATGTTGTTGTTATTAAAAGAAGAAATGTCATCAATACGTGGCTTATACTAAATTTATTGCTCGAATTTAGAAAATTGTAAGAGGTATAATTCTTTTCATTAAAAAAGGTCAGATAACTTCACAGATGTAAATGCTCAAAAGTACTCTATATAAACAACATATTAATATTGATATAAATGAACGAGGCATATTGTTAAAAAGCGATAAAATGTATTATCAGACTATGATTTATCTTATCTAAGTTACTGACGTTAGTGAATGTATGAAAACTTTTCTGGTTAAATATATTTCGTACCAATATACTTTTTGAAATAATTTTAATCTTTTCTAAATTTTAAAATGAGAAAAAAAATGTGAATTAAGACGTTTTTGTTAAATTAAACCTTATACTAACTTATATTGCCCTTACACAGCGTAGTGAAGGACCTAGGTAGCTTATACATATTAACAGACTTTCCAAATATCCGTTAACATTAATCCAAAGAATAATGAAAGTAGTGAATGTAAATAAGTAGTAGTAAATAGTAGTGAATAATGAAAGTAGTAGTGGCTAGAACTGTTCTTTGTAAAATCTTTTACAGAATATTTATTTACGTCGTAGTTTGAAGTAATAAAATTATGCTCCAGTTCAGTTACGGACTTCGTTACTCAATTGTAGATTAAAGTTCTGTGAAGTTACTTTGTCCTCCTTTTTTTACCATCGATGTTGGAATGTAGAAGAATAATTTCAATTGCCTCTTTAATACGCACAAACCAAGTTCGATTGATATTTTGGTATTGCTCAAATGTGATCGAAATTCAATATATTTCAAAAGAAAGAACAAATAATGTAATATCGGTTGCAATCGAAATTTCACTCTTTATTTCCTCCACATTATCTTACTCTTTTTCTAGCTGCTGGTAGAATCGTCAAATTTATGATTCTTCCATAAATTTGACTAAGGCTTCCATTACATGTCCGTGGCATTAGGAGATAAATATAGATTATTCCTAAAGCCATAACAGTTATTTGGGGAAAATTATATATATTTCGTTCTACGGAAACCTACAATGAATGAACTTTAGATTTCAAAAGATCATTTTTACAGACTTCTAATGCTAAATTTGTCTAAGCAATTCACACTGCATTTAGGTAAAATATTTTCAAGAAATATCAAAAATAAAAGATTTTCGAATTAAGGTTTGAGAGAGATGATCACCTTTGCCGCACAAAATATTTAGTCACATAAATTTTTAATGATAGTGATTTGAAGTCACTTTTAAATTTGGATATTTTCAGATTACTTTACCAAAATGCGATAGGAGAAATGCTGGCGCCGTTAAGCTAGTTAAACGCTACTTATCGGTTCTATGTCCAAAGTTGAACTTGCCTACTTTGTAAGGTTTTATCTTATAAATTTTTAATTTTGCTTGAAAGCGCTGATATTTTTTTATTTATTTTTATATTCACAATTAATATTTTGAAATTGATTTTGTATTCTAGGATTCTAATCAGTTCAAATATTTGCTTATTTGTAGAATTGTAATTAATTTACATACATTTAAATATATCTTTAAATATAAAAATCCCGTGTCACCGTGTTTGTGTGTACGCAATGAACTCCGGAACTACTGAACCGATCTTAATATAACTTTGCATATTATGTGTCATTTCGTCCAACTTAGTATATAGCATAGTTTTTATCTCAATTAATGACGGCAATATTTTTTTATTGCCGAAAATGCGTAGAATCCGGGAAACGAGAAAATTCGCAAAATGTCGCAACGGGAATTTTGTTGACGAAAGAACACAAGTGTGAGTGCCCCGCGTATTTTGGTGGGTGAAATAAGAATTTCGAATCGATTCCCCAAATTATCTGTAATTTTGACGGATAATTCCAGACAACCATCTTTTAGACCGACCATGGCAGGGTCTTATCCTCAATGTCTTGGTGCGCGGAAAATGCATTTTGTGCGGATTTGGAGGGGGGGTAATTAGGATCTAAATTCAGGTTTTAGAAATTCCCGTAACTTTGCTGATCCCCCCTCCTTGTAGAAACTGAACTTGCTGGCGCAGGGCCACCGAAAGTCAGTCCTGGTTGCGTTTCGGGGCGAGGGACAAGAATCTGGGTTTTAGGATTTACAGTAACTTTGCCGGATAAAATGGACGACCTTAATATTATATTAAAAATGATAAAAATCAACATTAATTACCACATTAATAAAATTAAATCTTTATATGTTGTTATTTAACAACTTTGCAAGTAATTCATATATTATACTATACTCAAATAGTAGGAGAATGAAATGCAATCTTAAAAAATATGTTGTTTTAGGTTTAGTTTCAGCTATCGAAAATTATAAGCGAAGATTAATTTGACTAGAATGAATAGTTTAGAATAATACTAAAGCAAAATATTACAACAAAGCCACCGCAACGCGTGACCGGGTCAGCTATATATATATATATATAAAGAAATATGTATTATTTATCAAAAACAAGAAATAATAGATAAAGAAAATAACAAGAAATAGCATAATAAAAATATGAAAGCAAAACATGAAGAACAAAATTATAGAGAAATAAAAGGACTACAAAAAAGCAGAACCTAGCGAGTCAGAAAGCAATTTCGGACTTAGGACCGAATAAGTGGGGTTAAACTATTTTAAAGGCGCCAACCTTTAGTAATACAATAAGAGAGATAATAGATAAAAAAGTTCAAATATATATATATATAAATATATATTTGAATTTTGCATGCTTTTATAATCTTCCACGATATAATTATTGTAATAAAAGTCTAATCAAGTTATGTTCATGTATCTTTTATAGCGTTTATAATATTTTTAATATTTCGAATTCCCCTTTGTACAATTAAATTTTTTACACTATCTGAGAATTACTTAAATATAAATTCCCAACATTTTGGAAGTTACATAACGTAAATATAAATAAAGTTATTGGAATTTGTATTAATGTAATGTTAATAAAAGTATATTTTTAGTGATTATTTATTGAATTGTGATTCCAAGGGAAAAATTATATAATTTTTGAATAGTTTATTTAATGCTGGGCTTACAGAAAGGAAAAAAAAAAGTAGGCAGATGACATCAAAGTGTTTAATTGAGTTAATTTATATATATATATATATATATATAAACGTGAAAGTTTGTGAGGACATTTGTGGGACTTTCACGCAAAAACAACTGAATGGATTTTAATGAAACTTTACAGTAATATAGCTTATACCAGAATAACACATAGGCTATAATTTATAAAGATATTGTGAGAAGTGTCCAAAATATAACGATATTTGTCAAGTAATTAAGAAAAAATTCTGCCATATGCCAGCAATACTGGCGTGCACTGCAAAAATCCCACGTCAGCAAATACCAATCTTTTGTTTGTGAGAATCTTTTTGTTTTTTAGCTACGCAAGGGGCTCGCTTCTTATTAATTCCTCTGATCAGAATAATGCCTATTTTTTATTTCAAATTAAAACTGAGTTTTGAAGAGAGAGGTTGTTATAAATATCTCTTTATTTTAGTGTTTTTTCAATGATTTTATTTTGAACATTTGGTAGTAAGAAATTAGTCTTTTTTTCAAAATTAATGCTTTTATCAGTTCTGGTTCTTAAAGTAAATAAA
Source organism: Trichonephila clavipes (assembly GCA_019973935.1). Taxonomy (NCBI): domain Eukaryota; kingdom Metazoa; phylum Arthropoda; class Arachnida; order Araneae; family Nephilidae; genus Trichonephila; species Trichonephila clavipes. Next base: position 39,121 of record BMAU01020321.1, on the reverse strand, counting down.
CTTTCTCTTTCACACTGCATCATTTGGACAAATTTTCAAAATTTGTTTGTGGTTAGTAGTTAATTCTAACGCTATAATTTTAATTGAATAGGCATATGTTGCGTTTATAAGTATAAAAATAATTATAACTACTGCACTGTATTTTTTGGAGTGTTTGAGTGAGTGAATATTAACATCGCACTGTTCAGCTACACGAGGGCTTTTGGCAACGTATCACGAAATTTTGAACCATGGTCAAGTGACGTGGACGACACCTCAGCTGGCACCCCCTTCTCCTAACTACCACACCACACCAACTTAGAAGGAATATTCTACCAATACTTAGCAGGAATATTCTTTGAAATCCACTCTTCCAAGATATATGGCAGCACGGGTCCTATGATGAGTATTTTAGCGGGGAAGCCGAATAGTTTTGTAGCAGCTATTGCGTTTTCAGCTGACGGCCTTTTCAGTGGATTGCAAAGATTATTATTTTTGTCCCGAAAAAATGTCAAAATTTAAGTGTCTTATGTTTTTGGAAGTTAGTGAAGACCTTGGAAAATGATTTCATTACTTATTTTAAGTGAACGGTGTATATATTACAGTGGAGTATCTTTAATTTATTTATTAGCTCTAACGGATTAAATTTTTCAAAGTGGAGTATTTTGTTTATGTATATCCCTTAATTTGTAAATGTAGTGATCCAAAAAAATATTGTATTAAAAAAACAGCAGTAAATCATAATGAGATTGGATAAAGTATTAATGTGCATTTCTCCCCTACACGGCAGGTTTTACAAAGCTCTAATAAAGCTCGAGCTACGAAAGTAGCTAGGCATTTGCAAACTTGACTATATCGTTAACATTTCGCTATGTTTTTTATTTAATCGCCATTATAATTTAAGAAACTGCGTTGCTTACGAATATTACAATTTTAAAATAAAATAAATTCAACAGAAAGTAATATTAATGCCACTTTCAGATATAAATTATTTACACTACTTTAAGCGTTCATTGCCCAAAGCTTTTAACAACGTGTTACTTTTGCTGAGCAGAGATCAGCTTAGGGAGGTATTTTGAAAAATAGACCCTCAAGAGTGTTACGAGGAATTATAAATAAAAAAAAATCCTTTTTATCAGCTATTAGATCTACATAGTTAAAATTTAACAAAGGTGTGTTTTTTCTTTCTTTTTTTTTATTTAGCTGAGATATGCAAAAACTTTTTTTGTTTAATTTGCCATTCACATAAAACGAACTCATTAAAAACTTCTTTTTCCTTCAATCTGTGTTTAATTTTTCAGTTCACCCGTGCGAATAACGGGTATACCAGCTATATATGTATATATAGCTATATATATATATATATATATATATATATATATATATATATATATAGCTATATATATTAAAACATGTTGTTCAACTTTAAGAAAAAGTACTAAGATGTTTATTAATCATCCAGAAACGTTTTAATTTTTTATTTTGTTTTGAACTTTTATGCAGAATTAGAATTTCTTTTCCTACTTAAGTATGTTAGGAAATATTACATAAATAACATCAAAAATACATTAATAACTCTCTCTTTTTGAGATGTTTAACAAAAGATACATTGTTTTTATAAGGTAATTTCCTAATGAGAATAAATCAGCTTTTTTTCAATCTTTAAATGTCCTCATATTACTATATACAGTTTGATTGAAAATGAATAAAGGAATTTCAGGCAACTCTAATTATTTAACTGAAAAAATGGTAAGAATAACACGGAATGTAGAAGTAATATACATACTAATAGTTGTGGTTCAAGCACAATAAATCAGAAGTCGGTGTATGCACGAGTCTTAGTACACAACGGTCAGATATCCGGTTCATTGTGCTTGTGTCGCAAGTGAGAATGGTTGATCTTATACAGAAGTTCTGCACTCTATTGTATGATAGACTTTTACAAGTGTCCTTCTTTCAAACATGCATGCATTACATCCACGGTTTACAAGCCCTCCTACATTAAAAAGTAATTATACTTCTAACAGCAAATATATACTTATACTTCATTTATTATAACTTTGCTTTCTTCTTAAATAACCAGTTATTTTTACATTGAAATAACGTTTAATTTCCATAATACATAAAAAAAAACATTTGCTTTGTTAATTGAATTTGTTTATTAATTACATTTTAGTATTCGAGTTTTGTAATAAAAACTATTTATTTCGTGGTGGAATTATAGTTCTAGGATGCATCTTAATGTAGCTGTGCTTTTCAGTAAAAAATATCATTTATGTTAGACTTCGTACGTAAAGTATGATTCGATGTGCAGAAATAATTACACTGTTGATAACTTACCAGTAAACACTTAATGCCTCTAATGGAAAAATAATGACTTCTTTTGTTGACTAAAACTCCCTGCTTCCTAATTTTTTTTTATGGAATTCGCTTTGTACACGAAAATAAGCTAAAACTATAGTGTAAATAAGAAAAAAAAAAACTAGAGGAAAAAAGGATTTTTTTTCGCGTGGAAATATGAAACATGCATTACTTTTCCATTGGCAAAAATAAGATAAATGAACCTTTAGCATGATCCGGCATTTTAGAAACTTTGCTACAGTTACCACTTGTTAGCCTTATTTTCGTTCTTTTAAAGATGGAAATTTTAAATAACTTATAACTAAAATAAATCATTAGTTTAAATTATATGTATACATGTATATATAAAAATATTTTATATTACATAAAAAAAACTGATATTTAGGTAAAAGTAAATTAAGTGTTTGGTAAAAATAGTGAATGATCTGAATATTGACTTTAACACTAATTATCCAAACCTTATTAAAAACAACAATAAATCACTTACTATAGATTAGCTGGATGTAATTTTGAGTTAGCGTTTGTCGATTGTACAACAAATTGTAATATTTATTATTCAACGGAAGTTCGTAATATTTATAGTATTAATTTACGACATTGTAATAGTAATATTTATTCCCTTTTGGGTATATAAATACAATTAATTTGTTATTTACAAACCAATAATTTGTTAAAAAATGTCAAAACAATCTTGATAATTAATTAATTATTATTTGGAGCACACACATATGACTATGTAATAAGTTTTCATTTTGTTTATATTTGAAAAATACGCTTTAAATATCTCACTCTTATTTTTTTTCTAATTCTACAAATATGTTCTTTCCAATAAAGTGTTTTCTTAAATTTTTAAATGATTTTCATGTTTAATATTATGTTTTTAAAGCATTTATGAACGGTTTTTACTTAACTGATTTCCCTGTTAGGTAGTTTTGATGGGTTCTGGTTGAAGATTTATTCTGTTACCTTATAAATATTTTTTGGCATTTATGTTACTATTATTACATATTTCGGTTTAATATTTTTAGAAAGAAATAAAAATTTTCTTGTACTGTTTTCTCTTACTCACAATTCAGTGGTGTAGCTAAATTTTGGGAAGTTCGCTTGCTTTTGCACTAGATTGGTCTTATATTCTCAGTTTCTAAGACTAAGAATGTGGGTATTTAAGTATTTTCGATAGTGCCTTGTTGTTTTTCTAATTATTGTTTTAATTTAAGAAGCTTACTTTGCCATGGTTAATATCGTGTGCATGCAATATTTTTATGATATTTATGTACATCAAAAACATATATCCAAGTAGAATCTTAAAATAATCATCGTTTACTGATGTAATTCAATTGGTTTCCTATTCAACTTTTGTAAGAAAAATTATTATCCTTCACATTAGGAATCTTTCTAAAAAAATAGATACTTTATTGTTCCATAATTTAACTCAAACAGTTTGATCTATAGTAATAAAAGTGAGGGATCTAGAGATAGTTAAGTTGGCATGCACTCCAAAAAAACCGGCTTAGGGTGCCACCTGGCAGATAAATTTGCTAACTTTCTTATCTCAAAAACGGTGTTATATACATGAAAAAAAAGTCAACTACGATGTTGTTAGTCAATCAGTCTGTTTTTGACCACTTTGACTCTTTATCGACCAATAAAATTTCTGCAGAACGTCTACAACACATCTATGATTATTCAGCGACCAGAGATGAATGATTTGCTTATTGTACATAGTATTACTTTGAAAGTATTCCTCGTCTATCCATGTGATGTCTGCAAGAAGCGTGTGCTGGACATAAAATGGTTCATAAAAAACTTGCACCAATCGTATCGCCAATGATCATCTCCGCCATTAATACCCACGCATATATCGGATTCATTTAACGCATTCTACTTTATATAAACATGAATTTACAAAAAGTATTTATTTTTACGAAATTGATGATGCCAAACATCTTTATAGCTGACTCTTTTCATGTTTCTTATACCCTTTTGAAAGTATTATGCCAACTCCAAGTTTAACAGCAAGGTTGCGTATAAGTAGTCTTTTTGTGTAGCGCATGGCGACTTTAATATATCTAGATCCCACTTTTATGACTATAGCTCTTACCGTTCCAAAATCATTGGGGTCACGACTGACTTTAGGGGAGACACTAAATACATGTAATACTTTGAGCTAGAGAATTCAGGCAATCAATTATTTTGGTGGTAGTCTTTGAAATGATGTGAAGGGGCTTGGCATTTTTAATTCCAGATTATATTTTACACAAACGAACAGTGATGAAATGCAACGCAAATACACACAGACAACTACTCGTCACATTTAGGACATTCACAAAAACACTTATTTTTCGTTCTAGAAATCTCATCTATTTATGTTGATGGTTAATCGGAAATTATTCAAATCTTATGATTTCCGAAAAAAAGCTTTTTTAAACGGTCCAGATACTCGAGTGATGTAAATTTACAACAGCTTTAATTCAAAAATGCTGAGCTCTCATTTTTGTAGATATATGTTTATGGTTAGATATATGTTAGATAATAATTATCGGGTCAATTATATATATATATATATATATATATATATATATATATATGTACCATGTGTTATGTGAAGCCTCAAGATCATTGTGAATCAAAATCGCTCAACAGAAAATTCCTTATTATTATTAATATATACCAGGAGTATATTTTAAATTCAAAGTTTAAATTTATAATATGGAATGGAGGCATGCATCGTTTTCTCTTTTACAAGAAGGTCTTTCAACTAGATCCAAAAAAAAGAAAATATTTAGACGAATTTGGTGGACTGACTTTTCCATATTAACAACTTTTTGATCTCCACGGAAACTTCTGAAACTATAAACGTCATTTTTTTTTTCAAATGGGAAGGAGAAAATCTATTTTCGTTCTAATGTTTCAGAAATACCTTTTTTCTCTTTTATTTTAGTCTGCACTGAAAAATTAAATAATTGCTTACATCATTATTTTTAAAATGTATATGTTACCTTACTTCCTTTCTTAAATAATTCATCAGAATTGGTTTCCGTTTTATTAGTTACCTTAAGTTTTTCCTAAATGTTAAATGATTTGCTGAATTTGTTAAAATATTTGACCTTGCTACATTCTTCAGAATATGTTTCAAATATTATACTCTTGAGATTGGAACAATTATTGACAACGCAATGCTTTTGATAATGATAAAGTGTAGTTGTCTCATTTAGTGCCTCGAAGGTTTCAAAATAAATTTGTTGGAAAATTTTAAATTTTTCTTGCAGTTTTCACACAAATTTCTTTACCATGTGAAGTTCTTTTCACTGTATTACCTGAGTTCATAATTCAACCACAAAAGCGTATAATACAATCAATAAAATCGTCTCTTAACTTTTTGCCCAGCAGGTCAACAGTATTTCACCTAGTTTCAGAAGGGCGGGCTTTGTTAAGAATCTGTCAAGGAATTATATCTCTTCATAATTACTTCTTCAACCTCATGCAAAACCCATAAACCTAAAGTGTGTTTGTCTTTCTGAAACATTACGGAAAAGAAGGAAATAAAGTTAGGGACACAAGGTTGTGACGATAAATGAGACTAAGATCGCCGTTTCTCATCTAAAAGCACAATAATTTGTTTCAAATGGAAGCAATCTACAATCTCGGCTCGAAGGAAGTGTTAAATTGTCAAGTAATTTTCATACCATCTTTCTGAACCTTGAGGTTTGTACCTTGTAGGTAGCTATGGTTGTTGTTTAAGAACCAATACCGAAAATTTGAGGAGACCTTCACAAAATGATTTGCAACCTCATTGCTAATTTTTTTTTTTCTATTTCGATTTCAATACTTTGGTGTGAAATGTTTGAACAAATATTTCAACAACCTGGAGGAGTTTGTGGGGAGAAGAAATAATCTCCAACACATTTTTTTTTAATTTCCACGATAAATATTTTCCATCAGCCAGATTGTTGTCTGATTTTAAGAACATTTTTCGTGCTCTACAAAATTATATATTAAATTGTTCAATGAAAAACTGACCAACATGCTACATTTGAGGTTATCTAATACTTCTTAAACCTCTTATATTTATTAACCATCGTTATTTTTTCTGTTCTTAAAGCTATTGGTTTTCGTTTTGGTTCAAAATAACTAAGTAATAGGTAAGGTAATAGTCCGGTGTGACGAGGCCGAAATTTTGATGTTTTGTGTGTGTGTGTGCATTCTTCTGAAGAAAATAAAATGAAATCTCTCGTTTTGTAATTTTTGCATATTTTTAGTAGTATTTCAAAGTGTAAAAAATTTATTGACTTAATTTTACATTAATTTGTTTATAATCCTTTTATGTCAGAGTGGATTCCTCGAAAAAAAGGTTATCTGTTTTGAGGAAGCACACAGCCTTTCATAGCCTTGTGAAATAAAAGGAAATAAATAGATTATTGTTCTGTAAACTTAATTCTAATGAACTAATCAATAATATGCATATTAAAAAATTAAACCAAAATAGCGGACTTGTGAAAAAAAAAGGTTCTTAAAATCAAATTTGCATCTTTCAAAAATTGCTTTAAAAATTAATTTATTACTAAACAAACTGAATTGTTTAAATGATACGTATTTAGCTATGTGTGTCCAGAATAACTGGTCAAATATTTAGCCAAATAAGTTGAATAAGTTTGAGCCAGTGCTTCCTCGAAATTTCAAAAACATGGTTTCGAGAAAAACGCGTTTTAAGTTTTGACAACCCTTACGTTAATCAGCTATTCCTTGTGCATAGAGCAATCCTTCCGTTTCCTCAAAGGTGTCCTTTTCAGCGGCTTTGAGAGTCCTGCGTAAGGTTCTCGTCTCTTTGCAGTTGGCTTCAGCAGTTTTCTCTGCACTCAAAAGTCGTGTATTGTCAACAGTGTCAGCGTAGTACATGCTGTTTGACTTATTTTGACGACCATCACCTCCTCGTTAAAAATGCAGGCAGCCGTATAAGTAGCAATTTCCAAAACCTTTTTTCTTAGCAAAATTATACTTCGGAGAAAAATTCCATACTTAGTGATTGAAACCTTTGTTATTATTTTGGATGTTTCCCCCCAAAACATCTTTTCAGCAAATCGTCAGATGCTTCAGTATCGTACACTGGTTGTTTTATAATTTATAAATTGCCGTTCAAAGGTTAGTGGGTGTTCATAAGTGCTCTCTTGATTTTCCGCTTTCAATTGTTATTTGCACCAAGAATCTGTGCAGTAAAAGTGCTGAGGGTTCTATACTGTTAAAAATTCTTATATTTCGTCTTTGTCAGTCAAAAATGTTTACTATAATACGCGTACATGCGTATCCTAAAATAATAGGGACGGAAGGGCAATGAAACAGTAGAGCAGCTGCGACTGGCGCGTCAACAAACTTTCATAGACACTACGGTACTCTCTCTTCTTTTGGCTATAACGTTGAAAATATTAAAAAGTTTGGTCTATAGAAATTTTAGGGTGTATTTTTAAGATGATTTTGTTCTGAAAAATGTAAAGTAAAAAAAAAAACGATTTTCTTAACCCGTCACGTCGGACTACCTTTATACACATACGAGAAATACGTTTTTTTTTTTTTTTGGTACTTTCGGGCAACCAAAAAGTTGACAATTCACAAGTAGCATATACCAATCGGCTAAATTCATGACAGTCACATCATAAATGCAATCCTGTGTTCTCCACTAGACTCAAAACTGGCATTAGCCTTCTACTTATTATTCTACATGTTAATTATTGATGCAGTTTTGAATTTGATAACTTCATAAATAAATATGTTCAAATCTTAAGATTCTTCATTTTTTCTCAAAATTAAAAATCTTTTACATTATACCTTTATTTTTAAATCAAGTTCTTTTTTTTTACCCGTGTGTGGCATTATTGTTGACAAATGTGTACTTTTTAAAAGTAAGTTTCTGAAAAAATCAAAATTTCGCAGCAATGAAGTGCTTGAATTAATGTGCTGGAAACACGTGATTGCATTTATCATGTTACTATGAAATAACATTAATTTAACCCATTGATAAAAAAATATAAACAAAGATGTTTGTAAAGAGTGTTTTTTTCCAGGTATAGAAGTTTAAGTTGGCATTACTTTCCCAGATGGCGACCGATTTAACTGCTGTCAAGTGATTTATTCTCAGTTTGGTTTGGCAATTCATCAAAACGATCATCAAGCAAGGCGTAGATTCGTCGAATGGGCCCAAAACTAGATTGTCGTTGCTCCCGATTTTCATAAGGGAATTTTTTTAGCGATGAAGCGCACTTCTGGTTGAATGGCTACGTCAACAAACAAAACTGATGCATTTGGAGTGAAGCTAATCCACAAGTGTATGTCGAAACACCGTTACATCCAGAAAAACTGACTGTTTGGTGCGCTTTATGGGCTGGTGGAATCATTGGTCCGTACTTCTTCAAAAACGATGAAGGCCACAACGTTACAGTCAATGGTGATCGGTATAGAGCCATGATTACTAACTTTTTCATTCCTGAATTGAACAATCATGATGTCCAGGAGCTGTGGTTCCAACAAGACGGCGCAACATGCCACACAGCTCGTGCCACGATCGATTTATTGAAAGACACGTTTGGTGAACGCCTAATTTCACGTTTTGGACCTGTGAATTGGCCTCCAAGATCTTGTGATTTAACACCGATAGACTATTTTCTGTGGGGCTATGTAAAATCATTGGTCTATGCGGATAAGCCACAAACGCTTGACCATTTGGAAGACAACTTTCGCCGTGTTATTGCAGTTATACGGCCACAAATGTTGGAAAAAGACATCGAAAATTGGACGTCCAGATTGGACTACATCCGAGCCAGCCATGGCAGTCATATGCCAGAAATCATATTTAAAATATAATGCCACAAGATTATTTTTCGAATAAAAAAATTCATGTCAATCGAATAATACATCGTTGTTTTATTGCAATTTAAAGTTCTATACCTCTAAGAAAAACACCCTTTATTATGAAAAAAAAACATCAGTATATAATATAGTGTTTTTTAAATAAAGGGGGAATATATTTTCCCATGTTTTATATATAAGATCGTATAATATATAAGAATTTGTAATTCTAAGCGGGAATAAAATTGAGAGAACTGCTTAACTTATTGATGTTTCTCGGTCCCTAAGCTAGTTAAATCGGTAATGGGTTTTATCATTAATCACAATAGACGTACAATATTTAGCTCAAGGGACAGTATCAAAATGCACAGTGGAATATTGATTAACCATTTAAATGTCATCAGTTGCTTAACTGGGAATTATTCTTCTGAAAGTATGTATATTTTAACAGAAATGGCAAATACTTTAACATCTGGCTCAATTTTTCGAAAATTAAGTGTCTCTAAAAGCTTTTGAAAAGAGTGATTGATTTAACATGCTTTTGAGACTTCCTGAGTGGTTAAAATTTAAATTCAACTATGCATTCAATAATCAGATTTAAACTTTGTATTTCAAGTTGTAGCTAAAGGCAAGACAGTAGTATTAAGCAACATGTGTATACTTGTAAAAATGTCGCAACATAACTAAAAGATCATCTTATTCCTAGTAGAAAATAAAATCTGCCATAAGTTTATTAAGTTTAACCATATAAAATTGCCCCCAAAATTTAGGGTCGTCATTTAAAACAGGCAAAAAATAAATAAATAAATTTATATAAATAAAACCTTTACAAAAAACCCTCATAACATTTTCTTCGTGACTCTTTTGCTATTTTATGCCTTCAATTAGAAATTTGGTTCACATTTTCTTTTTTTCATCGGTCCCATGATGAGATCTCAAATTTACAAATTTTTCACTAATTACACTTGTACAGTAATTTGTTTGAAGGCACCACATAGCTTGCAATGGAGCTTGTTTAAAAGTCTCGTGACTCGGTACGTGCCTTACATGTAATGTATCCAGATGCAAGAAAAATAATTTTGTTCCGAATAAAGATCACTTACTTAAACTAAATTCATAGGTCTTCGATAGTTTGGGAGTCATTTTAGAGCAAATATATATGCTCAAACTATAGGAATTTATCTAAATCTTTCCCCTCTTATCTGAATGTCAGCTTACCATTAGAAATATACAGTAGCTATTTGTAGATTTAACTTAACGCAGTGCTTCTCAAAGTTTCAGTACTTGCCCCCCAATTTTCAATCATAATTTCCTTCGCTCTTCTCATACAATAAAAATGTATTGAATGCAATAATAATGTACTTTGACGCTAAAACTACAATACTATCTTAATTATGAACCTATCTTAATTATCAAGATAAATGTTAAACTTTTCATACGTTTCTTTTAAATAATAGTTATTTTAAGTAAGTTATATTTTTAAGTACTAGATGTTTTAAGTAAATTATACATACATGTAAGTAATAAGAAAAGTATTATGCTGGTTTTTTTTCTGCTCTAAATTTTAAATTGTAATAGATAACAATAAAAAGTACAACGGGTTTTTTTATGTCAGAATGTATTATGTTTTGTTTCCTTTAAGTAAATGTTTATAACTTTTTAAAATTTTCTTTTATTCTCGAATTTCTGATATGCTCGCACTCCCTTTGTAGGGGAATCACGCCCCCAGGGGAGCGTGCCCCATAGTGTGAGAAACCCTGACTTAACGTGTTGTTTATATTTGATTTAATGTAAGTAGGACGATATCTACTATTAGCCTAACGGCAGACTAACTCCCATTGTACAAATTATGCAACTGCTCATACTTATCGCTCAAGCTGTAAACCAGTAATTTATATATATTATGGTGTTAGAGCCCGCTGGTATGAATTGGTAGATCTCATTCGATGAGATTAATTCACCTCAGGGCTAAATACAGTTTATTTACTGTACATAAACACATTTATACAGTTCATTCTACACAGTTCTAGGATATATATATATATATATATATATATATATATATATATATATATATATATATATATATATATATATATATATATATATATATATATGAAATAAAGACAAGAACAAACATGGGGAAGGATTCTCGCTCGATGCTTAAACCAGAATAATAGCAGCCATATATGATGACTCAACTACCTGTTTTCCACCAGAGGGAAACCATGCAAATACTCTGTCTAGTGGCGTCCTTTATTACAAAAATAAATAATGAATATAACAATTTGTTACAGTGTTATATAATGTTTATACTTTTTTGTGAAATTTGTTCTTGGCGCTTCTCTTGAGTTAAATTCATCAATGAAGCTGCATCATCTAACATTCGTCATTAATAAAGTCCTCAGACATTAATAAATCTGCAATTTCATGGAAAGTTGAGTGTTTACTTCCATTGACTGTTGATAAGTCTTCGTATGAGACAACGCATTTCTTCTCAAACAACCATTCCAGTCCAAGAAATCATTTGGTTGGCCGCGGTAGCCGAGTGGTATAGGCATCGGATCGTGGCTGGCTTTGTCACGAGTTCGAGCCCAGTACCACTGAAGACCCTCCGTGTAGGGCAGCGATGCACGCTAAATCTTTCGAGAGCTGAAATGTCCTCCCATTGGTGTGGTGTGGTAGTTAGGAGAGGGGAGTGCCAGCTCAAGTGTCGTCCACGTCACTTGACCATGGTTCAAAATTACGTGGTCCGTCACCAAAAGCCCTCGTGCAGCTGAACAGTGCGACGTTAATCTTCACTCACTCAATCACCCAAGAAATCATTGTGATATTTTTCCGCGAGGGCTTGCAATGATGTACTATCACAACCATATTGGCGTTATTATATGAACGAAGTACATGGCTATACTAATTCAGCACGTGCAACGCATGAAAAATCGGGTTTACCAACTTGGCGAGTTATCTTGAAAGTTGGCTTATATGCGATAATACATAATATATTTTTTACAACATCACGAAAAACTTGTTTTATATAGAGTGATATTCAAAATTTGGCCATCTTATTCAAATATTGTGATACTGTTCTCGCCATGTTACGAAGTCTTCCTTTGTATTCAAACAGTCGGCTTAGTATCACAATACTTATATTACAATTTTTATGCACATGAAATGGAGATTATTGATCTTAGAGTTTTCATTGCGGAATGTAACTATATTTCATCTTATTAAGTGAATGTTTTATAAATAAGCTTAATATATTTTGGTTTTAAACTTATTTCTAACTAGTGTGATTACAAATATTTAGACAGTAGATTTGAATCGCCTCAGTTTAATCACTTTCTACCTCAGACCTAAGTAGTTTACAATCAAGGAAACATACCAGATGGCAAAAGTGAGTGAGGTTAGTTGTAACAGTTGAAAACGTTAAGCATTTTTGGACATTACTTTCGTAGCTCTGGTGCATAGAGCTTGCATTTTATTTCACTTGCAAAAGTTAATGATCATTGACTTTTGTACTACTGTAAATAAAATTCATAAAAATAAAGGTGTCTTTTTAACCCGGGAGTGGACACGGGAGGCACAGATTCACCACAGGCTTACGAAATCTTTAAATCTGGGAAAACTTTTTACTTGTTACAAATGACCTTATCAGTATCCTCCTACATGGCAGTCTCCATGTAAACTAAAATGCATTTTTCACATATCTCACCTTTATTTTGAGAACGGCAAACGTTTCCTTACACTCTCAAGGTACTTGGGGTTACTGAGTTTCCCACGCGGACACTTTTCTTCCAAATTATTTTCAACAAAAAGAGTACATTTTCCCCCTATGAACGCCTTAGGGATTTTGATTTCTGTGCTGTGTGACTCATTGTGGTTCATTATTGTAAATGAATAGAATATAAAGAAATAAATGGGCATCTGTACGATTTCTTTGGGATGGAATTGAAACTGATGAAGCAACAGTAGAACCTGATAAAATAATGTGGATTATAATCCTAACAGCGAAAGTAAATTGCAGAAAAGTTATGAACATGAAACGTTTGAATCGAAAGGAAAGTTTTCAAATTCTACTAAAAAAACCATCAAGAAAATATAGATCCAAAAGTGTACACAAGACTCAATGTGGCCTGTCAAAAGGACAGAAGCGAGAAAAGCTTTAAATGCAATTTGTTAATTATCAAAAGACAATAAAACTACAATAACCTGATTAAAATATGAGAGTTTTGTCTGCAGATATTACTCATTTAATGGTGACGAAATGTGTCTGTGATTTGTGTCCTTTATTAAGGTCACGCACATTTGAAACATTTTAGTCCAGTTTTATTGGATTTTTTCTCGAATAATTAAAGAAATATTAAAAGTTCTGAAAACTAGTTAAGTATACTTTCTGTTAATTAAATTATCCACTGGAATTACAATTGTTATCGCGTGTAATAAAAATAATCAGGAAGAAAATATTGGGATGACTCAGTCACCCCACGCGACCACTAACTTTAGTATCGAGTGCATCCCTGCTCTCGGGCTAATGTGCGAGTTAAATGTAAAATGAGATTGTGTGTGAGGATTGATGGGCTTGAGTATGTGTTGCAGTTGAGAAACTAAGGTTTCAAACGAAACAGGAAACTTTTTCAGACTTAAGAGGACAAATTACTATGCTCCTATCCGTTGAGATAAGAATTTTTATGTAAATCTGTACAATACACATTAATTAATATATAAACTTTTGGTAAATATTGAAAACCATAAATAAATCATTCATACTTATTTTGATTAATTTGAAATACAGCAAAATGCATAAATAATTTCATTAAAACAATTAGGAAACAATTCTAGCATTTTGAAATTAAAGTTTAAGCTTTTTCTTAAAAAAATAAAACTATATACAGAGAAATTTAAATAAAATAAATAAATTAAAATGCTTTTATTATTAATTAACATGAAAGTAACTACTGATAACAAAGTGGAAATACATAACAGCTTTTCAATATTTGGATAAAAAATATTTTCTTAAAAAAAAGAAATATTTATATATATTTTCTTAACTTTTCGTAAACTGCGCTTTTATCGACTTGTTAATGCGATCACATTTTTTCCAACAACTAAGTTATTTGTTACCTCTATTACTATTTTCAATGATTCTTCCATACGAAATGTTTCTCTAAGCAAACTCATTCACTTGTATTCAATCATGAAGTAAATAAAATACACTCTGTCGCAAAAAAAATCACCAGAAGAAATTGAGCTACATTCACGAAATTTGGTATGCATGTAGTGTATATGAAAATAAACAAATGATTAAAAATTCAGAACAAAATATAATTTTATTAAGCGGTTACAGCTTGCAAAAGGTTAAAAATCAGTAAGTAGTAAAGCCACCTCTGGCAGCTATACAAGCCGAAATTCGGCGTGGCATCGATTCAAAATCACTTATGACCCCCTGTGGAAGATCCTGCCATAGTCTTTGCATCTGCGCAGTTAATTCTTCTGTATCTCGGGACGGCTGCAGTTGCCTTCCCAAAAGCGTCCAGACATGCTCTATTGGCGAAAGATCACACCTTGGTAGGACGTCATATCCTTGAAGACATTGTTGGGAGAGTCGCGCAGTATGTGGACGAGCATTATCCTGTTGATAAATGGCACCTGGGCGACTTGATAGCATGGGTAACAATCGGCGTTAAAATATCGTCCACGTATCTGCGAGCTGTCAAAGTGCCGTTGAAGGACCACTTGATCGTGTGTCCCAAGAAATACACTCTCACATTTGTGAAATTGCTGTATGCTCGACAATAAATGCCGGAACCGCTGGCCGGTGCGCCTCCAGACACGTGTGGTGGTCATCAGCACTGAAAATCGGATTCATCACTTGATTTTTTGACACGTCTCCAGTCTGTCACACTCCAAGTTGAGGTCGGCAAAATCCAGTCGACACTATGTAATAAAAATCAGTGGTAAGCGTCTTAGCGGACGTCGGCTCCTCAAGCCAACTTTTCAGTCGTCTCCTTTATGGTTTCTCTTGATGGCACTGGATGTCTGGAAGGAGGTAAGTGGCGTTGAATCGATGCTAGCGACGTTGTTGGTGCCGAAGTAGCCACTCTTCTGATTGCAAAAAATTTATTACACTCTACCTTCTGTTCCACTTTGCCAACACCGAGCAACTACTATCGCCCGACCGAGGTGGCGGCCGATACGTCTATTCGACCAACCTGCTTCTCTGAGGCCTATTATACGGCCCCTATCAAAGTCCGTCAGCTGCTCGTACTGCCTCCGGTTAAGTCTTAGAGGCATCCTAAGTCTCAATATCGTCTATCAAAGTCATCAGATATACTACACTCATGCTTTTAAACTCTCCCAGTAACTAATATGCGCATAAACTGCATTGTCTCATTGGCTTCGAAATTTTAATCATTTGCATATCTCTTACCAGACTACATTCTTGCCGAGTTTCTTGATTGTAGCTTGATTTCTTCTGGGTGCATATATTTTTTTCGACAGAGTGTATTTCATCACTTCAAAAATAAATTTTGAGTGAAAGCGCTATAAATACAATTAAAAGTTGTTTTTAAACGTTTCGCAAAACCTTCAGTGTTTTATTTTTTTAAGATAAATGATATTATGCAATGTGAAAAGTTATGGTCAGATCCCGCGTCCATCGTCCTATAGTAATCAGCGTTATAATAATTTAACCTAGAAGACACCAGGAAAAATAGAAAAATTTGGCTAAAAAAGCGGCATTATTTTATTACCAATAAGTAAAAAATTTATTGTTTTTTCGTCTAAGGTCTACAATGTTCTTAAAAAAAAGGTCAAGATTATACTCAATTTAATTAAAAGACATTCAGTAATTAGTAAAAGGTGTCGAAAGTGTTTCCGAAAACGTCGATTCCGTGTCTACAATGAACGTAATTATCGGAACATTTTCCAGATTTAACAAGTATCAATTAATAAGGTGAAACTTTTTTAGCAGAAGAAAAAGTTTTAAAAAAAGAACGGGGAAAATTCTCAATAAAGGAACCTAAGGAGTTCGAGGAATTCTCTAAGTAAACAATTTTCATTCCTATGGCTTAGCTGTTACGAATCTTTGGCTTCAGTTAGTGAAATAAATATATAGCTATTTATGGGCATATTTTATTGTAACAATAACATTAACTTACGGTGAATGATTTGCAAGAAAAATAACTTACATATTAATACATCGATATTTTACTTGTAATTCATATTCTACAAAATACATTTAGTTAATATTTATTTTTTTAAAATTGTTATATAATATGAAACCCAGTTCCTTAGTGGTAGTGTTTTGCGCTTCCACGCCGCATGTCCAGGATTCAAATCCCGGTTTGGGCAAGATAGATTCTGCCTTTCATCCCTTCAGTGGGTCGATAAATGAGTACTAACCTTGCTTTGAAACTAAACACTAGTGTTTTCGCGTCAGACTGATCACTTGACTGAAATATCGGCACAGGCATCCAAGCGTCAAAGGTCAACTAAACTAAGATAATTACAGTAGGCCTTGGCCCACATGGGATGTTATGCCACTGAGTTCAATATAATAAATTGAATTATAAAGCAGACAAGTACGAAATTTACATAGATATGTTTCAGAACGAATATATTTATTTAAGGTGATATATGTTATGAATCGGTAAGCATAATTTTATGTTTTGATAAAATAACGGACCTTTAAAGTGATAATGCTGAAAGTGGCGTGATTTAACTATGTATAATAACAACAATTCATTTCACGTGCTTTTCTTCTGAAAGTGTAAATTTCTCTTTACTTTATGTGTGTACGTTTTTAAACTTTAAATCGTTTTCAACAACGTGAAGTAAATTAGAAAATTGTTTAAACTCAAACTGAAAAAAAAAGAGTAGTGTTTCAAAAAGGGTATTAAAGAAAAAATTCTTCAAGTGTTCAAAAAGATTTAGGAATGCAAAATTTAAATTAGAAAATCTTGGGGCTATGAGCTTTAAATTTAAGATGTCTTAACTCAGTGAAATAACAGCCCATGAGGGCCAAGGACTACTGAGCACATTTCAATATATATGACCTTGGTCCATGATGTGCAAGAACAGATGTTCTGGTCAGGTAACACCAAATCAAGTTTGGTACTCATTTATCGACCCACTGAAAGGATCAAGGCCTGAGTTGACCTTGCCCAGCCCGGAGTTCGGATTTTGGACCCGTTGTGTGGAAGCGCGATGCCCTACCATTCAGCCACTGAGCCTCATAATGTCTTCTAATAAAGGGGAATCTTTAACAGTATTAATATTTTGATATTAAAACTATTAGTTAAGAGTAACCAACATGTAAAGAATATGAGCTTAAAAATGTTGTCAAAAATTAAAAAAAAAAAACCAAATCAAGCAAATTATTTTTGTACTTTTTTACAAAATGTTAATATTACATTGTGCTTATACATTACCTGTGAGGAAATATACAATAACAACAACGATGTAACTAATGTTTTAATTTTTCTGAAATCTCGGGTAACAATCTCTTCATAGATTTACTGGTTACTGCAATTTATTCATTCAACATTTACCTAAATATACGAGTTGTGGAAGATAAGTTGTTACATATCTTTCGGTCTTCATTTTCTTCTCTACAGAAAAAAGTGGTCTGGTTAGAAAGATCATTTGTTGGTCAGGAAGGATTTATTTTTCAATAATATTAAATAAATAGCAGAGGTATTGGAAAATAATTTCTAAATAGGAGAAATCAGAATTATAATTCGGAGAGAAAACTCTAGAAGTGTTTCTAAAAGTTTCTTCCAAGACTATAAAGTGGTGGTGAAGGTAAAATTTCTAGTTATAATTTTACATGACGCAAATAAAATGTACACAACTAATACCCAAATACTAGGCTCCAGTGTTATACAATCTTTAGTGTGCATTACGGTCATGATTTCTCTGAATAAACACTCTTGTAAATAGCATCGGTATGTTATTTGCTTCTGGTTTGATGAAAATCCATGGAAATTAATGTAGAATTCCAGAATAAATTATAAATCAAGTCTAAAGAATACGCTTACCTTTACGTGAACCTTCTCTGTAATGGAAAGACGATGCTCCGTATAACAGTATCTAAACTCACGGCTGCTTATTAGCATTATTTAAACTAAAATTCTATTTAAACTCAGCTAGTTAATGAATCATTTCAATCTGATGGTGCACCTATTCTACCTAATGAAAGTACTTGAAATAATCCCCCCGACATATTTAGACTAACAATGGAAGGTATTTTCAATTCATTGTGGAGCGTGATTTAAAAATATTTATTCTAAACTTCGGATTGCAATAACTTGATGTATTTTGAGATTAAGATTGAAATCATGGCCCTAGAAATTTTTCATCCTTTTATTTTTATTCTTTAATGCGTTTTTTCCTTCAAATGGAATTATCTGATTTTATTCTATAAAATCATCTAGAATTCATTAGTGCAGCGTTTCTCAAACTGTGGGGTGCACCCCTCTAGGGGGCGTGATAACCCTGCGAGGGGAGCACGAGCATATCAAAAAGTCAAAAACAAAAGATTATTTAAAAAATTACAAATTTACTGAAAGGAAGCAAAACTAAATACACATCCGTACATAATAAAAAAGTTAAGTTGATATAATATATTTATAAATGTATCAGCACTGCACAATGTATTTGATGATTAATCTCTCAATACTAATTTAAGAACAAGTTTAATAATTACTAGCGATTCACATGGGCTTGTCATATACAAACTTTAATACTTATCTTGATAATTTGTACGGATTATGATTAAAATCGTATTGTAGCTATAACGTCAAAGTGCATTATTATGGCATTCAATGCATTGTTGTTGTGTAAAGGGGGGCTTGATGAAATTTTTGATTTAAAATTGGGTCACAAACATTGAAAGTTGGAGAAGCACTGCATTAGTAATCTCTGGAAGATATTAGAAATATCTTCAAATGTTTTAAATAACGTAAAGTTTTCAACAGTCGTTAAAACAGATATATTCTCCTGATCATTTTGAAGTATATGCATACTTTGTTAAGATCTCTTTAAAAAAATATGTATCTCGATTCGTAACTTTAAAGCATTTTATTCTGTATATAAATTACAAGGACATAACTTTAAAATCAATTTAAATTTCCTCCTATTTATGTAATTATATTAAAAAATACTGTCAGCAAACTGATGGAATCTAAGTATCCAAGCATAGTGTGCATCAGCGCTTCTCAAACTGGGAGGCGTGATAACTCTACGAGGAAGGCGCGAGAACAATGAAAAGTCGAAAACAAAAGCTTATTAAAAATAATACATTTACTGAAAGTAAACAAACAAAATACTTTCTGATATAATAAAATATAAAATACACATTTACAGGGATATAATACACTTGTAAATGTATCAGTACTGTACAATTTATTTTATTATTAATTTAACAATACAATACTATTAGAACAAGTTTTAAAATTACCGGTGATCCCATGGGCTTGTATTAATACTTATCTTGATAATTTGTATGTTTTATAATTAATTCCTTAACTGCCGATTAAAAGTTACGCGATTCGCTCCACAGTGCCACCGTCTTCCCCGTAGAAGCGCATATTTTCAAGTTTTTTGGGAGGAAGGGGAAGAAGAAAAGGAATAAATAAGCAAAAATCTACTAAAATAAGTAAATTCTTCTCAATCACTGTCAAGATCCTTTTTATTACATTCCAAAGCCTTCGGTATAATTCTATGGATAGCAGTGGACAGAATAGATCGTACTGCGGGAAGAAATATATATACGTCTAGAAAATTAATATGTTGACTTGCGAGACGATTATATACGTCGTTGCCACATAAGAGGTTAAAGTATAGTATTATTGAACTCACAATACATTGTTATTGTATGGAGGGGGCGCAATGAAAATGATGATTGAATATTGGATGACGAATATTGAATGATTGAGAAGCACTGGTGTACACTCTGCTTTATGATGACGATCGTAATAGGCTTGGCATTGATTTGTCAGTTTTCCGTTGCTTCAGTTTAATTAAAAACGGAATTATTACTTACTGCTGGACATAAGCTTTACTTCTCGGTGTAATTCAGGGCAATTCATAACGAAGTATACCGTTTCAATGTTTGTAAATCAAGAACAATGTAAGATATTATATATAACCTGTGACACAATTGTATGAGACAACTTTAAGATCTGTTAGGCATTTACAGATATTGTGTGCGCGAAGCCTGAGTCACACGACACACATTGATCCCCTACTCCATATAAACCCAAACGCGTGTTAAGGTATCGATTCCATTGGCAGTGGCTGTGATGCGCTATCTTAGCTTCTTTTTTTTTCAGGATTTTTACGTTTGCTCAAACAGCCCCCACGGTTTTAAATTTTTTTTATCAGTGTTGGATAGATTTTCTACTTGGAAACTCTTCTCCGAATCGTGATTTAAAATGCCGTTGCACAGCTGGCGCGGATTCCATATCTAAATTAAATAACACAAAAAGCCTTCTCCCCTGCATATGCCACCATTTCAACTGACTAGTCATATACCGTGCACTCTTTTGCTTCCAATACTTTTATCAGGGTCTAGACACAGAATTAAGAGGAAGGAGTTAATCTGTCATATGGAAAACTATAAGGAAGAGTTAATCTTCCTTATGGTTTGCTGGTGGGATGGGGCTGTCCTTAATTGTTACTGTTTAACAGCATTTGGAAAGTGCATACTTCTTTATGAATCATCAAGTATTTTTAATCACAGAAACTTACTTCTTGTACATATACAGTGCTATGGAAAAAGAATTTGATTGAAATCCTTGTAAATTTAATATGTTTCTCAAATTACAAATGCTAAATTCAGCATCCACAGCAGCTACTTCTGGTGGTAAAAGTAGAGTTAATCTGGCTGGACATCGAGAGCTTAGGTGAAGCATTACACTATTTCATGAATCCTCTAATCAAGGGTAAAGGTAATCAATCATAGCTGTTGGTGAGTTGTGACGTCAGAAACAATTGACCGGATATTGCCAAAGAGTAACACATATATAAAATGTGTTGTCCAGGGCAACACCAACCACCCTTTCTATCGAGGTGGGTCAAGGCAACACAGTTAATTTCTGTTTGGCAATGAGTATCGAAATACAGCATCATGGAGTGCGAAGAAGGTTTCGAATATATAGATTAATCTTTGAAATGCAAAGATTATTCATCCTAAAAAAAATCTATGGCGTGTATTATTAATGTTGTGCAAAAAAATTGGGTTACTGAAAGATATTTTGTAAACCCTTTCCCAATCTAGATAAAATTTTAAAAAATGTTGGGGGAACATAAAGATTTGTTGGGTTATATATTCTGAACATATAACGAAGTATTTATAAAACCTTGTTGGATTTCTTGATTAGTGTTTTGATAAAAAGCGGTTTTCTTGAGAAAATAATTAAGGTTTAGGATGATGTCTAATGTATTTAAATTTTTAAAAAAGTGGTAAGTTATTTCAGGTTATGCAAACAACTAGCATGTACCTTATTGACATGAAATATGAAACTGAAATTAAGAAAAAAATATCTTGAATTGTGCTTCCGTTTCACATTTATGAGTCATAGAAAATACTTATAATCTTTAAAAAGATTTTTTTAGATTATAAGGATTATAAATGCAAAATAACTTTTTAAAAGAAAAGTAACTTTAAGTTATAAATTATTTCAATACATGTTTCATAAGACTAATTTATTTTTCAAACGTTTAAAAGAGTGACTCTAAATCTTATAAAAGCATTTTTTTTTTTTTTGATTTTCAACAGTAGTCTAGACTACTTATAATGAAATCTGAAACGATGACACAATGCAAAATTTTAGTTTTAATTTTCAGTTAGTGCATTGTGTTTGTACTGAGGTCCAATAGCCAAAAAAATTTTTTTTTTTGAAAAGGATAACCAAACACATTTCAATCTCTGTGAATTAAGCCAAATCGCTTATTTTTATGACTTCTGGCAGAATATCCAAATCATTTTAACTTTATCCGTAATCTACTAAGGTTTCTTACTGTTTTTCCTAAAGTAAACAGATCGAAAATGATAAAAGGGAATTAGAGAATTATTTTTAAGAAGTTATCTGAAAGGAAAAAACCATTTCAAATAAAAGATGTTTTTCACAGAAACCTATTCTGATAGAGATAATAACTTTTATTGAAATATAAATTATTAATTATAGAAAATTAATATATATAAAGTTCATAATACAGAGAAAATTGTTTATCACGGAATTGAGGGAACTGAAATTTTGTTTTCTGTTAAAGGATATTGAAAAACCCATATATTCAACAAAATTAAATTTATTAGAGTACATTTTACTTTCATAGATATGTATATATGTATGTATTTAATAAAAAATAAATGAAACAAAAAATTTCACGATAATTTAATTGGATTTAACACTAAATTGTTCAAGTTTTTCAAAAACAAAACATTTATTGACTTTTTGGAAAATATTCTGATATTTTTCCTTGCATTGCATTTTTAGTATCAAATTGTCAACGTATTGTACAATGTCCATTTTGTTATCCATTTCACCATCGGACTGTTTGTTTAAATAACTGTATATACTTTTCATTATTTTTCTCATTTCGAATTACGGAGAAACAGGAGCTGCTTTATTCATTCCAATTTCATCTTTAGAATAAGCATCAATTATATTTTTTGAGTTTTCGAGCTGTCTTTGTCTACCGTAATTTGTACTTTAAACACATTATCACTATTTGCTACAACGAATTCTTTCGATGATAATGTAGAACAGTCCAATAATACAGAAACTTTCTCAAAAATTTTAGGAAGTGTCGGCTCAGTTCCAAACTCACTGATTTTTACTCTTACATTACAATGTACTCGTCACCGAATTCCAAAGCCAAATGATGATAACTTTGATATTCTTGAGTGACGTTTGTAGGAATCGATTGAGAATATAGCTTAAATAAACAAAACTGGCTCATGTCACACTCTATACTGAGGGCACTTATAAGCCAAGTTGTCATTCATTCTACTAAATATATGTAACCACTCCTCTTTCAATTCACACCCCTCTTAAATCTCGCCCTTGCGGCTGGCGGTTTTATTATCGGAAGGAAAATATTTTCGTTTTAAGCAATTTTCGTTTCGTGTTAAAATAAAAAATATCCAGTGATTTGTTGGAACCGTGGTATTATTTCGCGTAAACCATTATTTCGTCTTAAGCATTTTCGTGTTAAGCATATTTCACTGTAGTTGCAAAGTTACATCTTTCTAAGCTCAAATTAACTCCCAATTTTAGTAAAGAACATTTGTAACGTAAAACAGATCTTGAAGGAAAATAATTTAGTATATTTATAATCTTTTTACTTTAAATCATACTTTATGAGCCTTATTACGTTTCTCCTTGGGGTATATAGGATATGAGGTTGAAAATTTAACCGAAAGAAATATTATTTTTAAAATCGACTTGGTTAAATTCAATCAATTAACTTCTTCCGAAATCGAATGCTTTCTGCGGAATCAAATAATCTACCAGAACTCATAATGTTGAATACTTGGCCAGATCCTCTTGTTGTCAGAAAGGGATTATTGATATATGCTTTCCTTTCTATCTAGTTAATTGAATTGAAAGGGCCCTAGATCTTAGCAAGTGAATAACATGCTATCTCTTCATACAACCCATAGTAGTATTAATCATGGACAGAAAAGGAAGACACCATAGTCGAATGGTCTCATCCCGAAAGCAGTAATTTTCTTCAAAATCTAGCCGTTATATTGAAAGAGAGTAGAAATGAATTTCAAACTTCAGATTGAAAATTTTTTTGCAAGTTCATATTCAAAATATTCCATATCAATGACAAATAGTTCACCTGCAATCATTATGGATCAGTGATTTATTTTTATCTATGCTTACAGGTTTGTTATATCGCATGGTATTCAAAGAGTAGTTTAGAGAGAAAGGATTTTTCAACCAAGATCATCTCTTAAGATATTCATTTTAGTTGAAATATGGACAATCCATTCTTTAAAGCTTATTATATTTTTAAATTATTCAAACGTCTTTACTTTTTTAGTTTGTATTTATTTATATTTGTGAAATGAACATTATATTTTCTTAAAAAATTCTACAACAAGGATTTAAAAATATGGGTCATCTATATATGCATGGCCATGCATTTCAATTAGTAAGATTAAAAAGTAAATAAATATATTACACATGTGTGTATAACACACATTTTTATTACCATCTACTTACATATGCATATGTCACTCCATACAAATGAGTAAAATGTAAATAATTTACGTTCAAAAATATTAACTATCGAAACATTTTATGCATATTTTGTAGCTTGTACTATGTGATTATTTACCAATATTTTGATAAGTTCACATTAATTGCTTTGAATTTCAAACTTAAAAGAAGTGTTCATGTGTAGAAGCAATTACTTCCCTTATAACTTACAAGTAAACATTAAATGCCATTAATGGAAAAATAATGACTTCTTTTGTTGAGTAAATTCGTTGTTTCGGATTTTTCCTTTTTTTTTTTCTTGTATACCAGCGTTTATAACTTAAGTTAAAAACACTGTAGTATAAATAATAGAAATACAAAGAAAATGTTTGGTTATCCTTTCTGTAAAAATTGGAAGCACACATTAGTTTGTTGCTGGTAAAAAAAAAATATAAATGAGTTTCTCGCATGATCAGATAAGGACAAAAAAATCACGTTTCCATTTTTAAGTATAAACATTTTTAACGTTTCAATTTTTTTGTAGTAAGTTCTGAAATAAGATGTAAAGATAAACCTTTCTTTTTTTTTTCTTTTTAGATATAATGGTACTTGTTTCATAAATTAAAAAAGGAAAAAAAAAATCACTGGGTAAAATTTGATATTATTAGGGTTTAACAGATTTGTTTCAAATTATATATCAAGTTCAGTATTTAACATATGTATTAAAGTAATTTTAAAATATTCAAGTATAATCTAACAACATAATTTTTGGTATATAAGTTATATACCATGGACTAAGTTCATCAAAACAAAAATCATCACCAACTGTTAAAATGTACAACCAGTAGTGGAAGTCATTCCCACAAATATTCAAACAGAATGACAAAATTTAATGATATTTTGTGAATTGGCGACGCCTTTTGATTTGGCGAAATTGGTCGAAGATTAAAATACGTAAGAACTTTTTTTTTGCACTTGTTTTTTTTTTTTTTTTTTTTTTAAGTGATAACTGTTTTAGGCACATTTTGCTGGAGAGTGAACTTAAATGATATGTGTTTTAAGAGGACACAGTACGATTCAATTGACCAAAATCGGTCAAAAACTCAAATCTAATTTTTTTAGCCTAAATTATTCTTCATATATATTTCTATAGCCTCACAAAATTTTAAAGCTGTAAACTTAAGAAACGCAGAATTATGATAGCTTTTACGTTCGTTTTTATTCACATCCGTATGGCAAATCAAAACTTTAAACTTATCTCAGAACGATAAAATAACTAGTTTGTCTTCATTTAAAATGCTATTGTGCCTAATGTTTTGAATTTTTTAATCTATTGCCAATATTACACATAACAAAAGTTGGTATGCATTTTTGAATCAAAGCAATAATTATTTTTTTAAAATAATTGAACTCAGAATTTATACGTTTTTTAAGGAATTTTCAATAAGCATTCATAAAAGGAAGTATTGTACGAATACCAATCATGTTATCGCAAAAACCATACCAACTTTTGTTATACATAGTGTGACGATCTTATAAATCAAATTTCATGCGTGTACGTAAATTTGTGTAGGGGAGGAGTAGCATTTTAAATTCACTTCACAAATTTCAAGTTTTTTTCCTTAAAAAATTATATGGTCACCATTGTAGAAATTTGAGCAGAAAATCTGTTTTACATAGTATGCACACATAAGAGGTAGCAAAAAAAATTAAAAACCCTTAAATTAGAAATATTTGCTTAAATCGTACCATGTCCCCTTAAAAAGTCAAGAATTATAACGCTCGCTACAATGGTAACACTACTACTGAAGGGTAATAATATTTCTCGTAACAACACTACTGAAGCATTTGGGCTTAATGATAATGTATCAGAGAAATTTGTGCAGCGAAATGTAAAGCAGAAAATGAACATATAATTATAATGTTACTATCTATATTTCACCAAATCAAACTATAGAAAAATTTATTGAATTCATTAACAAAAATTTAGTTGCCTACACTTGAAGTTGAATCAAGTCTTCTGAACAAACTGCCTATTATTTTAAGTCGACATTTTAATGTAGATTCTTCAAAAGACAAATCAATTGAAGTACGTTAAATTCATTAATTCTCTTCTAAAAGTATCAATTTTGGTATGATGTCGAATTCTAGAGAGAGGTTGCGTTCATCTCATCAATATGATTCAAACTTACGAGATCTATGGTTATAATATCACGTGTATTTTCGAAATGTGTCGTTAAAATAGATCTATCAAACAACCACTATTTTTAGTGTACACATTAAGCATATTCTTATATTGAAATATATCTGACTATTTAGTATTTCCTTCCTTTAGTATTTAGGGCCACTTGAATCAGGAATATGCATATAAAATTGTTCTAAGTAAATTATTTCAATAGGAAATTATTTAAATGTAATTTTTTTATCAAATGCAGATTTTTAAAAATTCTCATTTCATGGAAAACGCTTCTATATCATTATATTTTGCCTATATATAGCTAAGATTTCTGTGTTAAACCTGAACTAGAACTTTGTGATATATTCCTTAGGAATGGATTCAACTATATTTTAATGTATCAAAGTCGAGTAATTTTTATGAAAAGCACAAATTATTATTCCAATTTATAAAAACTCTGAGGATAACGTGAACGTTTTCAAAATTTTTAGTCCAGGCGCTTTATAATAGTCTTAATTATATATAGGTGAAATAGTCTAATTATAGAAGCATTTTGCATAAAAGGAGAATGTCTTGAATATAAGCTAGTTTTTCATTTTTTCTCTCAAACTTGCATTTAAATCATGTGTTATTGTAAAAGCATTATTAAAACAATTTTATACGTACACACTAATTGAAATTGCCCTAAATCGAAGTAAGTTATCCATTTATACGCTTTTACAAAATTACGGATCTGTGAACGTAGTCAGTAACGTTAATGAAATTTTCTTTTTTAGACTAATTTAAAGACGATATCCAGAAAACTCTCTTATACGGTGCAAAAAAACTTCTAACTTCAAAATTCCTAAGGAAGATATTGGGAATATATGTAACATTGATTTTTTTTTAAATGGCATATCGCTTATAATAAATAATAAACATTGTGAATGTGTTGATTAGATAATAATATAGATTATACCATTAAGAAAAACTACGATAAACTAATATTAATTATCATGGCCCACATCGTTATTATCCATTTTCACATTAATTTTCTTAAACAATAACGATCATTATTGCTGAAAAAAAAGAAACCCAAGAGAGCTAACTAAAGATATTGCTGTCAATTCTTTCAAGTGGTGAAAGGGCGACTGTAACACTAATCCCATAGGTTCGCGTTACTCTTTAAAAAGCAATTTAAAAGTCATTCGAGGCTTTTACATTTCCATCCATCTTCCCAGGGAGATGTCAGTGCAGCAGGGATCAACTTGTCAACGCGTCAGGACGAATATATTCCCAAAACATCGAAGCTTAGTGCATCGGAAAATGCAGGAATAATTTAAGTGAAGGCTATAATTTGGGCTGGATAAGTATGTGGGGTAATATTTCATGAAATATATGACACTTTCAATATCTGCTGTTTGAACTAATGCTATGAAGATAAATTTTAGTCAAATATATATATATATATATTATTCAAAACATGTTGTTTTTACAAAATGCATTACTGATCATATAAAACCTTCATGACTTTGAAACTAAATCTTCATCCTTTTTCTTCTTATGAATAAACTAATAATATCAGTTTATATGAAGATACTACTTATTGAATGTATAGGGTGTTCGAAAACTTTAGTTACATTTTCACAAAGATAATTTTAAAGAAAATGAACACAATTTTTGCTTCCGGTTTTCATGTTCTATAAAGAAAAGATAAAAGTTTCTGTTTATTAAATGCAAACTGGAAGAAGCAACGTCTACAATTTGGAACGCTCCCATATTAAAATGGCTTCATGGCATGAAAAAGTGCAAGTTGTAGCACTGTTTATTTAATGTAAATCTGCAACACATATATCCATAACACTGCAGACTTCCTACTAACTAAGTATGACTTCAAGATCCCTAATTTATAAGAGACATGAGCAATTTAAGATTATAGGTAACTAATTATTAAAAACAAATTCTGGCCCATCTATTAGAGGCTGAGATGATTTTATTCGTAACGACTCGATGTTTTGCCGGCGAATAATGATGCGCCCGTTGAAATAATGCAATTACTTTTATTAAGAAATAATTGTGGTTAATTATACTAAACATTTTAAGTCAATATTTCTGTTTGTATATTTGTATTTGAAATTTTAAATAATAGTCATACTTTTCGGACACCTGATATGATAAAATACTTTAAACAAATTCTTTACTATTTCAATTTTCGAAATGATAGTGCTTTTTGAATTGGTTATGACTATTACTTATGAATATTTACTTATTTCTTTTTGAGAAAAAGCAGTCTTGTTTGTCATTAGCAGTTATTTGTTAGCACGCATAGATAGATATTCGCTTATTCACAATGCTTTTCTTTCTTTCTACAGACTTTTAGGTGAATTATAAATTTTCCTACAGAATTTGTTTAATGAATATATGTCTGATCCTCCCCCTATAACTTGAAATGTTTTATGATGATTGAAAATGGCTCAATTCATAACGTTCACGAGTTAAAGAAAAACACGAGTCTTCCATTAAATTCAAAATAGACACCAAACTAACTATACTTGTTGTATTTGTAAAACTTGGGTAAAATTTCAAATTTTATAATTGGGTGAAAATGTTCAAAGGATAGAAAAAAAAATTCCTCAAAAGATTTTAAAATTATGTGCATATTTTTTTAGTAAAATGTTATTTGTCTACCTCTTAAATTATTTTTGTTGAAAAATTTGTATTTTTTAAGAGAAAGTTTCTGAAAAGATTGAAAAATATCATGATCTGATTAGCTGAAAACATATGATTGTTTTTATCGTGTGACTATGACGTCACATGAGCTTTTAAACTGATTGGATAAAAACACGTGGTTATCAATATCATGTGACTATGATGTCACATGAGTTGAGCCCATTAGAATAAAGCTTTGTTCGTATTTATTACATAGTTAAAGTATCCGAACACGTTCCGATCACTTTTTAACAAAATAACATATTTAAACATTATAAAGACATTTTTAGGACTCAATACCAAAAAATACTAATGTTTAATTAACAATATTTAAAATAAATTGCCTAAATTTCACAAAAATTACAATTATAAGTGAAACTTTAGCAATGGTTTTGTAAAACTTCAAAGCAATTAAAAAAAGTAATAAACTTATATTAGTAAAAGTATTACCAAAACAATCTAGATGCATTTATCTAGAGAATGTACTAAAATTTTAATGTTATATAAAAATTTGAAAATTTTAGAGTTGATTGAGTACACATAAGAAAAATCACATTTTTTATGAGACCATTATTTAAATAACAATCCCTAACTCAAAAAATATTCATACAATAAGAAATATTTTAGTACATTCTCTAGAAAATAGCATAAATATCAGGTTTAAAAAGTTTTACATAAATACATTTGTAATATTTTGAGTAATCAGACTCGCCATGATAGATTTCGAGTAATTTAAATGCCCACTTCTGGTAGATCAAAGACACACTTCCGGTTTTTCTAACTTAATAAAATTAATTGTAGCTTGGCCTTTAGGTAGAGTAGAAACAAAACAAAATATGTTTTGTAAAGCCAAAAGATAGCTCTGTTCAATAAATGAGAAAACAAAAATATCTGTTCTGACCGAATTTGGTCATTGTCATTGTGTTAGGATACCCCTTAATGCATCCGAATTTAATGAAGTCATTCTTCCCGATACAAGTTATGTAATATGCGACAAAACTTATATGTTTTTTATAAAAATTTATTTAATCGTCTTATTGAGATTAAAAATCATAATGTAACTTTACAGTGTTCACAGATTACATTGAATAGTTAAATACTCCGTAAATGTATTAAATAAGCTAAAACTAGAGCAAAACAAGACCAAAAATAATTTACTTTTTTATGTATCTAAAATCTAGACATTTAATACGTTTTTATTCTCTGCATTTTTATAATTCCAGGCAATCAGATCGTTTTAAAGCTTAATTAAAATGAATTCATTTTCTTTTCCCTTTCATGTCTTTTAAGTTTGTGTCTGCTTTATATTTAGGCCAATTTAGAATGGAAACTTTGAAACAAAACCGAAAGGCTCTCGCAGAGGATTATTATAATTATGAATTTAAGTTTGGTTTCAATATATATTTACAATTATACTTATTTAAGAAAAATTTTCATGAAATTAGACTTCTTGTAATTATACTCTAATCATTTATTACAATATTTTATTTTGTGATTCTTTTTACATGCTCTCTCTCTCTCTCTCTCTCTCTCTCTCTCTCTCTCTCTCTCTCTCTCTATATATATATATATATATATATATATATATATATATATATTTGATTATTCCCTTTGTTCACACTAATTTATGTAACAAAAAGTACGAAAAATGCTTTATTGTTACCCTGAATATTGGAATTCATAATCATACTTTGAAGAAAACACATTGTTATGTAAATACTTTTTTCTTTCTTTACTCTAATTTGAATTCCCTTTACAATCCAAAATATGTATTCTTTTAACTCCGAATTCAAATATCACCAAAAAATTTAATTCAAATTCCATACTATTAAAATATAAATTCCTTACTTCCACTCTTACTTTCAGCTCCTTCACAACTCATTAAAAACGATTAAATAATTTTTATCTTATTTACTTCTATTAATACAAAGCTTAACAATCAGTAAAAAAGTCTCGATTTTCCTTTGAATATGGAAAAAAAATCGAAAAAGATCTGACTTTTCAGTTTTTAATTGGAAAAATAGGCATTATTTGGTGACTGTGAGTTCCAAGAATAAGTTTGAAGTATTTTAAAAAGGAATAAGCGATATTTCTTTGACACACTCTATTTTGGATCTGAAATAAATTTTTCAATTAAAGAACCCGAAAAAAATCATAAGAAGTTCTTAAAAATATTTTAAAGGATATTCGATTTTTAAAATCAATATTAAATGGAGAAATGCATATAACATTTTTCGTTCTGATGAATTAGGAAAAAAAATGTGTTTTTTAATATTTTTCTCTTTCTGTAGTTTTTTTTTTTTTAAAAATTATGTGCATTAAAAATAATCATATTAGATTTATTAAATGGAATTTCTTTTAACACAATTACGTTGACATATAATATTTCAATTGAAGATACTATTTGATCAAGAAGAACATTTAAATAATTGTTTAAATCATAGCAATTTAAAAAAAATAGCTGTAAAGGTACATTTTTAATGAAGGAAACATATTTAATATGGAAAAATCATCAGTTAAGAAATAAATGATTTTATTTTCCACCAAAAAAAGTAAGTCTTTATTATATCTTGAATGTAAAAATTAATAAATGTGAAAACCGTTCCTCCTCAACCATGTGCGAATTAACAGATTTGGAGAAAGCCTTTCAGGAAAAAAGTTAAAATAAATTATCTGGAACATTAAATAGAAATAATAAGAACTATTATTTTATTCTTAAAAATTAGGTTCATTCCAGTTAATTCATTGATTACGGCAGAGTATTTTGTGATTTAGAGGTCGTAAGAGCAGATAGTGATGATGGTATGTTCCATAGATCTGAAATTAAAGAGGAAATCAACATATATATATATATATATATATATATATATATATATATATATATATATATATATATATATATATATATATATATATATATATATATATATATATATATTACATTTTAATGGAAAGAGAAAGAGCGGAGTTAAAACATTATGAGTCAAAATCAAAGTAAAAATGATGAAATGGAATCATCTGTTGCGCTATCATGAGAATGCATGCATAAATGATGGAAAAACAATACAACTCAATAAAGCAAAAAACAAATAAAATTTGTAAAAAATAAATAATATTGTACTTATACCTACATGCATAAATAAAATTAAAAATCGCGTCATGATTTAAATTATATTCAATAATTATTTTAACATTTTAAATTAGGTTATTATTATATTAACTAAAATATGGTAATGTTGGAAGTAATTATGAATAATTTTTCTATTTAAAGAAATATGTATATTAAAACTTCTAAATGTAAAATTAAAATAATTTAAGGTCTCTCTTTTTTTTCAAAATTATTGCTCATTAATTTATTATTGATAGTAATCAAAGTTGCATTGAGGTAACCTCCAGTAAATGTGCTGAGGTTTGTTTTAATTAGGTTCATATAAATTGGGTGAAATTTGATATACCAGGAAAGTTTTCATTATGTGTTACCTAAAGTAACTAAATTACCAATATATTTAAAATATAGATATATTTATTAATAATATAACTTCGTATTCAAATTTAAATATAAAGTAACTACTCTTACTAACAGCTCGCCACTCGTAATAAACTTTTAGTTTTTTTTATAAAATTATCATTCATGGTAACATAATTTTCCTTTAGTATTAATGCAATAACAGCTTCAAATTTGTGCAATTTTATGACACTTCTTAAAATGCGATTATTGTAATTTTCTAAGAAACCTTAATTGCATCGTTAAAATAAAAATTTATTAGGTAAAATAAATTTCAAAATCTTAGCTATGAATGGCGTAAATGTCTTCATCGTTTGGAAATTTATTGAATTCTTGGCTATGTGTAATAACTTAAACACCAAGATAATTAATAATATTTTGAAAAATAGTTCGCAATATGTTATTCACCAGAAGTAATGATTGTAGGTTTGCAATCTATTCACAGTTGCACGAAATTTAACAGGATACATTTTACAGGTTTTTTAATATATGAATATTAAACTTCTGATACATGAAAATCTAATTTTTTGTTAATGTATAGTATATGATTACTAATTTTTAATAACGTGGCACGTACCTAAGAAATTTTATATTGCATGGAGCAATCATGCTAGGAATAGTACAGTAAGAATACTAGAAATTATAGCATAGTTGCAAAAATATCTCAATTTACAATATAAGGAAATATTTTGGCATTTTTTATCATCTTATAACAAACAAACGCGCAAACCCATGCACACGCACACATCACTTTTATGGGAAAAAATTTCTTTGTGTATGGATATGTCTGGATAGACTAGTTAGGTCTTTGTAATCAACTATCAGGGGCGTTTCTTTTTTATACAGGATTTTAATATTATCAAACTACTTAAAATGCAAATCTTTATTTTTGGTTCTAAAAAAATGTGATCTAAAATTTTCAGGCATATTATATGTTTTTGGTTAACTATCAAGAAAAATTGAGAATTATACGAACAACTGCATACCAGATAATGCATTTTTCATTGATTCCAAGTTGTTTTTTATCCTTCTTAAATCTTTTATAAAATAAAAGTTTCAGTGATTTTAACGTGTTAACTTTTATTACAAAGTTATTTCTTACGATTTTTCTTGAGAAACAAGTTCCAAAAAGTAATATTGTATTTAAAGTCTTATTTTTCCCTCTAAAATTCTGTTCTAGTATAAAAGGATGAATCAGAATTTTCTACCACTTTTTCGTATAACTTCTCAAGAGTCACCAGAGGTTACGACATGGGAGTTAAAATACGACACAAAATAGATTGCAGTCTGCAACGATAAGGAATAATGTGTCACTCTTTGGAAGAATGTTTCTTTTTTGAGTGTCGACCAGGTTTATGTTTTGAGAAAAAAGATTCATTCTTTAAAATCGAAGTGATACAGTTTATGAACTTTCCTTCAAACCTTGACACTGAATAAATATGTTTCTAGAGAACTGGAAAGCTATAGAGGCTGCTTCAAGCAATCTTTGAAATGAGGACACTTAAGAAGTCAATATATTTAACTTAGTTGCATAGCAAATTGGCATTATTCTATGAAAATTAAGAACGTTTCTGAAAAATGTTCCATTAAACATCCTGGCTGTTTTTTTAAATAACGATACATATCTAAAAAAATCAGAAGCTTGTAACGGGTTTTTCAACTAATCTTTTAGGGCAAACTATTCTGTAACTGTAATTTTAATTTAAAAACCCCTTTCCTTGGACTACTTTTGGTTTTATGCAAATGTTAACACTATTTAAGCCCTGGCGTTTGGGTATGAGAGGTTAATCAATTATCTTAAAATCTAAGGATAATAGAAAGTGAATTGCGACTGGAAAGTCGAGTGGCCTGAAATTAATATTCATCTTAGAATCCATCTTAGAATGTCGGAAGGAAATATAATTGGAGCTGATCGAGCTATCAGGGTTAGAGAAGGAACGCCAAAAGAAGCTCCGACTTAAGTTAAGTAATTTTGAATAATTTTATGAGTTTGATTAAGTGTTTTTTAGGATTTAAGATTGCTTCCAGAGTCAAGTAGTAAAGTTTTATATCATTCATAAACAGTTAGGTATAAATAAAACTATCTATTTTGAAGACCATTTCTGTTTCTTCCACGAAAAACTCTTACACAGGCGACTTTTGGGCCGCGGCAAGTTTAATGAACTTAATATAATTAAAATATATGAACAATCACATTTAAAAGTTTTTAAATATGTTTATTTGTATTAATATATTTATGTAAAGATAATATCTGTGAAATAAATTACTACAAAATTACTTATCACTGTTCTTTGATAATAAACGCATTGTGTTTTGCGACAAGATGAATCAGAATCATTGTATTATCACAAAAAATATTTGCTACATCTATTGTGCTTGAAACTAGTAAAGGTATTAGTCCGACAGTGAATATTTAAAAACTGTTTCCAAAATTATTGTGATGCGTATATTTTTTTTTAAATTTCTTTATTTGTTTGTTTGTTTTTACTAATTCCTTAAGTTATTATTGGTACCAAACTAAACAAAGATTAATATCTCTCTTTAGGATTTAGAACGAATTCATACTTTAAATGAATAATACTAGTTCATTTTCATGAAATTATTTTCGTGATTTTCACGAAATCCAATCTCAACGAAATCAAGCAGTTGATCACCCTTTATAGGAAGGTCAGTCAATATGTGTACCACGAAAGAAATAATCTTCTAAGGTACTCGCTTGGTTCACAAATAAATCAATGACTTTTTATCTCTTTTAACTGTTTTCTGATCGCTCTGTGCTCAATCAATACTCGTAAATGCCAATCAGTTGACCAGATTCTTTTGTTATCAGGTGATGGGGTATAAAACTCCAATTTCCTTCCTTACTTTCTTAACCACGAAGTACCCAAGTGCTCAACAAGTAAACAACGGGCTATTTTGCTGCTATTGTCCGACGAACAATGGCTATGTTAGCGTGAATTATTGACAGAAAAGAGTGAAGACAGCAAACACGCCGTCTCGAAAGGTATAGTTTCTCTTTAAAACTGGCCACATCTTTTTAAGGTTAATCAATTTCATCCTCTTCCTTTGAGAAGAGAATTAAGCAATCTTAAATTTGTTAAAGTTAATTAAAAATGTACAAAAACAAGTAATATAAAAAAATTAAGTCAATTCCTACTTAGATCAATAAAGAAAAATTTTATTTTAGCGACTTTTTATTAAATAGTTACAATTAGCAAATATATATATATATATATATATATATATATATATATATATGACAGAATCACAACATTAAGCGGAAATTAATTGTTTTATTAATTATCATTAAATTATCGTATTGCCTTCCAAAAAATAGTGTATATAAAATTTCAGTTCAACTGAATGCTTTAAAATGTGAGAAAAAAGCCTTTTCAAGTTTTGACACAAGTCGCCAACGTGGCTGTATTTGTAATTCGTTAAATAATTAGTTTTAATAAACTAATTTTATTAGTTATAATTAAATCATTGTATTACCATCCAAAATAATGTATATTAAATTTCAGCTCAATTGAGGGCTTAAAAATGTATTTTATTAACGATCGAAAATTCCACCAAGATTAATAAATAAATAAATAGAGAGTGTGAGTTAATAGTAGGAATTGAATAAAAAATTAAGGATGCATTACTTCAAGCAAGCTAAAATTCTGAGCTCGTGCGTTAAAAACCAAAAAACATTGGTTATTCACCTAATGACTTTAATTAACTGTATTAATTTTAATTTAGCTGATGTTTTTTACTCATTTTCTCTAGACTCCATATTTCTTCATTGTTTTATATCTAATCATGGTTTGATAATAAAATAGAACACTTAGTATATTTATCAATAAATTGGCTAAAGTAGAGTTTCTCAAACTGTGGGTAAGTGCGTTCCTAAGAGGGAGTGAAATCCCTTTGTGGGGGGACACGAGCTTATTGAAAAGTCGAAAATGAAATTTTTAAAATTAATATTAATTTACTGAAAGGAAGTGAAATAAAATACATTCCGGCGTAATTACAATTAAATACACATTCATATTAATATACATTTAAGCTTAAAAATGTATCAGTACTGCACAATATTTTAGAACATCAATTTATCAATGCTAAATTAAAATCAAGTTTAATAGTTACTACTGCCACCCATGTGCTTGTCATATGCAATATTTAATACTTATATTGAGAGTTTACATGGTTTATAATTGAAGTCGAATTGTACTTTAGCGTCAAAGTACATTTTTATTGCTCTATACATTGTTATTGAATGGCGGGGGGCGATAAAAATTATGCTTGAACATTGGGTCAAAATTACTGAAAGTTTGAGAAGCACAGGGCTGAAGTATATATTAACATTTTGACAGTTGTATGATAGAAAATTTACAAAACAAATGGGTATTTATTATAGATTAACAAGAACAATAAATTAAACGAAACCATGTAGGAAATTCTCCATAATACTAAGTATTAATCAAATTAATTAGGTATTTGTTCTAAACAGTAGTGAATGACATTGTTAGAACTTTTGATTATATATGTATATCATGTTTTGGAGAAATTCCTGGATTGAAAGGAGAAATGCAACGGGCGGCGGTTTGTCCTATTATATTTTATTTCAATATTCAGTAAAGAAGTCTGCACTCTCTCTCTCTCTCTCTCCAAGCCAAGACAAAAACGAGAGCTCTTTTAGCAATGATCAGCAGCGAGTGAGCCCTTAGTACACGTGTCTTCTTTAAGTCCGGTGAAAGTAGAAGTCAAAGTTCCTATAAGGGAGGCGGGTTGAGTTGTCCTGGTAGGAAGTTTACCCCAACTGACACTTGTGGGGCTGGGGATTCATCATATATATATATATAAAACTAGGAATAAATTACATTAAATTTAGTTTATAATAACTTAGTCAAAAATTTAATGCATATAAAATTATTCTAAACTGCAGTTAAATGTCTAAAAAATGGCTCAAACAGTGTCATTCTCTATCGGAATAAAACTATGGGGATTTAGATGCTATGTTATATTTGGTTTTAATTCCTTAGTAATTCTATAACAATTAATTGCAATATGTTTGTAAAAATAATATGAATTACTTCCTGCATATGTACATAAAGTGTAAAAAAAAATATTTGATAGGAATTAGACTAAGTTCATGACAATCACGTGATAAATGCAAACGCTTATTCTCAATTGAAATCAAAACAGACATTAGACGTGTATTTTTTGTTCTACTTCTGGAACTATATAATCTATATATATATATATATATATATATATATATATATATATATATATATATAGATTATAGATTATAGATTATATATATATATATATATATATATATATATATATATATATATATTAAACGTACATATCTATATATATATGTATATATATATATATTAAACGTACATATCTATATATATGTATATATATATATATATATATATGCACTATACATATCTATATCTATATATATATCATATATATATATTAAACGTACATATCTATATATATATATGTATATATATATATATTAAACGTACATATCTATATATATATATATGTATATATATATATATTAAATGTACATATAGATATATAGGCTTTATATTATTCTATCATATTTTACTAACTTGTAAGGTATTCGCCCCAGTGTGATGCCTTACTTCT
Organism: Trichonephila clavipes; assembly: GCA_019973935.1. Classification (NCBI taxonomy): domain Eukaryota; kingdom Metazoa; phylum Arthropoda; class Arachnida; order Araneae; family Nephilidae; genus Trichonephila; species Trichonephila clavipes. The sequence continues at coordinate 702 of BMAU01020321.1, read as the reverse complement.
AAGTTATCTTCGTGACCTAGAGATGTGGGAGTGAATGAAGAACCAGGCGTTGTCATAATATTTCTTTATTAAGATCTTACCTTAAACGCTAACACTGATAATATTTATATTTTAACTTTGCGGATCTGAGGTGAGAAAACACACAATACGTATAACGAAATAAACGCGACTTTAATCACTATATTCCCGCCTAATCGTAATCACAACTTATACACAAGTTCCTATTAGATAACACAATTATCCTATGTTAATATCTTGGTTAAGGTATTCAACTACTTGTGACACCTTTTTTTAAAAATAATGGAGATATGGAGATTTGTTTGTAGTTTTTAGATTTATTTAATTCATTTTAAGAAAAAAAGGCTAAAATTAAGAAGCGAAAAATAAATTACTACTACTAAAATGAGAAAAAATGGGTAAAAATTGACAAAACATTACATAAACAGGTCTGTACAAAGAATAAATGAATAAATTCTCAATTTTTCAATTTTGGCCGCATCATTTCTTGCTCTTTCCTTTGGAAATGACTTTCAGAATGTTGAAGAGAGATATCGTAACTTCTGCGAAAATCCAGAGCACTTTATCTTAGTCATTATATGAAATTGCTTAAAAAAACAGTGATTATATTCACATAAATGACTGTGAATTTTATAATAAATTATTGATAAATCTGAAGGTTAAAACAGTTCTACTGTTATACAA
>BMAU01020319.1:212500-283574 GCA_019973935.1 Trichonephila clavipes | reverse complement strand
TATAAGCCACAAAATGAATCTTGGTGATAAATCTAAATTAATTATGTAGCTTGTAAGATGTATAGAAGTATTTATGCGTATGTTAGCTCATATGTATATATTATGCACATATATACATATTGGAATGCATATTTGCATATATACTTTGGTCATATGTATACATTCCATATATACATATTAGATTTATTTCTATTTTTATTTGAATATATTTTGATTTATTTATAGATTTTTGTCTATTATTCCTAAGACTACGGCACAGATTTTAGTGAACTTTGCTATGCATATAAGGCTAATGTAATGCCATAAATATCCATTCAGCAGTAAAAATACACATGCGTGGTTGTGTATTACAGTCATTGAAGTCATAATGTATGGAACAATATTTGCAGAATATTAACAAAATAAACTGATTAACACTTTAACGCGGGCACACAGGTAAAGTCAAATTTTCTGTGATAAAGTACATGATAAATGTAATGTTCTCATCTTCTATAAACGTTATTTAGTAACAAAAAAATATCTGATTGATGTTTTTGTTTCCTGGGTGGTTGGTAGACGTTATAGCCACTACGCACTTAAAACATTTAATTTAATTTTCAGGACAGAAATAATGAATCATATCACACAATAAAGTATTTATGAAAAATTAACATTTATGCTGATAACTATTTCAATAACAATTAAATACAAAGTAGAATTGTAATTAAATAATAATAGAATTATTGTACAAAATAGAATACTTACTTAGAAAATATATAGAATACTTAGAAAATACATTGGAATTTTTATATATCCACATTTTATATTTTATTTAGTTTTAGTATGAAAAGTTATAAATAAAGTAATATTTTTGAGAATATAAATTAGTTATTTCCCAAATTTGATGAGCTTTTCACTGTGAAACTTTATAATATGCAAATGTTTTCTCCAATTAGAAAAGCTGTAATGAAAGCTTTTCTAACCGAGAATCTTGTACCACATATTGGTGTGGTGTGGGAGTTAGGAGAGGGGGTGCCAGCTCAGGTGTCGTCCACGTCACTTGACCGTGGTTCAAAATTACGTGGTCCGTCGCCAAAAGCCCTCGTGTAGCTGAACAGTGCGACGTTAATATTCAATCAACTTGTACCGCATATTGTAAGCAAAGTTTGTTTATATTTCTGATTCGCAACATGCTCACATGATTCTAAATGCTATCTTTTGAGTGGAGTAAAAAGGAAACTTTCTAGGTTATTTTTCTGTTCTATGTGGGCAGGGGATAGAGCCTCTATCCACAAATAAAATCTTTCCAAAAACCTTAATAAAACCATTTTTAATTACAAATTTGCTTAATTCATTCAGATGAGAAGAAAGTATGCTTAAGACATGGCGAGTTTTTTTTTTATCAAATATCAGAAATTTAATTTATAGTATTCAAAATACGATTTATCGATTTACATCGAGAAAAACTATATTTAACTCCCCATAAGAGGACGTGAAATGCAAAAAAGGTTATCGTGCTGTCATTTGTATTACTCATTATGCATTTTAGCTTCAATTAACGCATATGGATAAACTAAATATCCAACACACGCTTGAACAAAAATGCTTTAATATGTAGCTAGACCTATTAACCACACTGCCCGCTAAAGGGTTGAAATGGAGTATGGTCGTTTCTTTCTGATAAACAGACCTCAATGCAATATTTTATTCGGAAAAGATAATTTATGAGTTCCTGTGCCAATTAATCTCCTTTGTTCAGCAACTCTGTTTTCAGCCCTTGGATGTTTTTTTGGAGAAGTGCTGCAATTTCAATTCCCAGAGAGCCCCATACAGGATTCATAGTTTTGAGTCCCGGAGATCTAACTGACAAATCTTACCTTGAACATCTTCACTTTCCAGAAATTCGTCGAGAAGATGAGGTCTATGTACCCTCGCGTTGTCATCCATTAAAATTAAATCAGGGCCAAGAACCCGTTAAACGGCGAACATATGGCTTCAAAACTTCATCCCTGTACCTCACAGCAATAACAGTGCTGGTTTCAAAGAAATATAGGTATTAGCGGAAATCAAAAACGTAAAACCTTCCTGGACCATAAATCTCCGCTACTCGAATGGTCAATTTCTCGTATGTTGGAAGCGAGGTCTTCTCCGAATGATACTACGGGCAGAATAACTGGTTAAGCTATGAGAAAACTTGTTTTCGAAGATTGTCTCTCACTGTCTTGCCTACCTAAGATTGTGGGAGGAATGAAAGTAGAAACAGAGAATTCTATAATCACAATTATTTATTTAGTCAAACACAGTAACCAACAGCAGTCTATTCCCAATGGGAAGGTCAAATGAGTAGCAGGGAGAAAGCAATGGTTACTAAGCAAATATGCGGGATCAACTTTTTTAACTCAATTTAATCTATCGTTGATTCCTAACCTCAATCTACTGAATCAACACAGTGACAAAACACCACTCTTAATCTTCACATGCGAAAGTAAACCCTATTCAATCTCACCTGCGTAGCGAATGTAGCTGCTTCTTACCTCCTTCAATAGAATTACAAAACTCTGACTTTATGTGGTCGAACTAATCTGAATGTCATGGTTTCTTCTTGAGAGGGATGATTTTGAATCAATCGAATTCGATTGTAAATCGAATGCTAGTCCAAAGATTCACCAACAGGATTAGTGAGAGGACGCGTATAGATTCGTCACAAGACTGAACCGAGACTCATCTCTCTCAATGAAGAAAACGTTCACTCATTGATCCATGCTCCAATCTCTATGATCTCTGCTTTATTTTAAATAGACTCTCCTGTATGATGACTGAGAGGGACGTAAGCAACATATTTTCCCAGAAACCACCCTCTCTCATAAAGTTTCTGCGATATGCTTTTGGCAATGGAGAGGAGGAAGACCCATTGTGACCTTGATTGCTGCTTGGGAGCAATTTGAACTGACCTGTGCATGACTTAGCTCAAGGGTACTCTTAAACCTTTTTTCAGCCATGCCACATACATATGCTAGCTGTTTCACGCGGATTGCATGCATATGATGGTTCTTTCACGCGGGCCGCAACAGAAGGATTAATGGAAGGGGAGGGGGAATGCTTTGAGGCCGAGATAATATATTAAATTTAAAATATGGAAATTCATTAATGTGTATTAGAACTCTTATTTTGAATTTTGAATTTTTTTTCTATATTTTTCATTTTTGTCGCTGACTTTTTTCTAAATTGGAGGCATTTAAGAATCACTCTTTCACAATTCCTGCATCAGTAAATTGTTTCATATGGATACCAATATTCTAATACATTTCCTAGGGTGTCTTTGTTATTGCTGTGACATTACCACTGGCAAAACAATTTTGTATTTGTAAAAATTATTTCAGAAAGCCTATTTATCATCTCTTGAGAGAGATCTTCGAGGAAAAGTGTCATTGTACGATTCTTGTTTATTTGTATTTTTGAAATACACTTTCGTGACAAATCAAACAATTACTGAACTATTCTTGTTTTTCACTACCAAAAAGCTAGCTTCCCAATCATCTTGAAACAATCCATTTCCTTCGAATATTTTTCGCTTCCAAAATAAGAAAAATAGTTTCAAATTAGTTCCATTCATAAAATAGTCGCTACTATTTTGTCTTTTATCAGTAATCAGAAACAAATATATCAATTTGCACTCGTACGACATCGACAGCAAAATTGATTTATTTGATTTCTTTAAGAAAGAATTTCCCGCGAAATTTTCATACATAAACGAATTTCTCAGAGCAGTGGGCTATAACAAGGCCACTTAAACAGGCCCGGTAGGCCACATGCAGCCCACGGGCCCCAGGTTAAGTATCGCTGGCATAGACGATTAAGATGAAAACAGTCCCTATTCGGCCTATTAGTTAAGGGCTTTTATTACCATCCTTTATTGTTTGCTATTTGCAGGATGAGCTGCTGCAATGTCTTCCAGAAGTAGTCACCCTTGAAACTCGGATTTCTGTGGTCGTAAGCAATTCACGAGATAACTGAGAATCTGTAGCACCCCTGGTGTGCTTCACTAAAAAGGAGAAAATAGAAATTTCTCTGCTCGTCGGGACTCTTGAATGACTTTGCCCAGATTCTGTCTTCATGAATCCGATATCCTGAAAATTTTCGAAAAAGTTGAACACGACACGAGACGTAAAATTGAATTATCTATAAATCCGTTTCGGAGATTGGACTGCTTCTTAACTGTCCAACGTTCGCTACTTCATTTCATCATCTAAAACCTGATGATTTCAGATTTTTACTGTTTTTATTTTAATTTAACTGATTGCAAATTAAAAACAAACAAAATTTAAGTCAATTCCAACTTAGATCAACAAAGAAAAATTTTATTTTAGCCACTTTTTATTAAATAGTTACAATTAATATAAATATGTCTATTCATAGGACAGAATCACAACATTAAGTGGTAATTAATTTTTATTCATTATCATTAAAGTATCGTATTGTCATCCAAAACAATCGTGTATATAAAGTTAAAGTAAAAATGATGCCAACATGGCCGTATTTGTAATTCTTTAAATAATTAGTTTTAATCAATTAATTTTTATTAATTATAATTAAATTATCGTATTTTTTATCCCAAACAATAGTGTATAGAAAATTTCAGCTCAAAAGAGTGCTTTAAAATATGACAAAAAAACCTTTTCATGTTTTGACACAAGTCGTCAAAAATTATACCAACGTGGCAGCATTTGAAATTCTTTGAATAATTAGTCTTAATTAATTAATATTTTTTTAAATATGATTGAATTATTGTTTTTTCATCCAAAATAATCGTTTATATAAAATTTCAGCTCAATTGAGTACTTTAATATGTATTTTATAAACGATTGAAAATTCCACGAATATAAATTAAATATAGAGAGAGTGTAAACTAATATATATATATATATATATAGTAGGACTTGAATAAAATGCTAAGGAATTCGGTGAGGTGTGGTGACGAACGGAATGCGGATCTTGGCACACGCGCTAACAAATCCGTTTAGTAGATTAGCTTTGCCTACATACTCGTAAATGCTTACTTAATAGATACACAATATATTTAGATCTTTGTTTCGAAGCAATTTTTTTTTTACATTTCATTGAAATCTTTCCATAAAATTCACCAAAATATGCGAATTATCTTAATTTTGAGCACCATTGTATATACTATTCCATTATATCGATATATGTGTGCAATAAATTGATATCTTCTCATATAATTCGAATATCTTTTGTTTATTACATTTAATTCATAAATCTTAATACCCTATTTCGAAACTCGTCTGAATTTTTCTTCTTCTAAAGCATTAAAACAATATATTGGTGTATATATTAATGATTCTTTAGGCATTGAATATTTGATAGATTTATTGGCAATTCCAAGAAATATTTGTTATTAACTCTGTGTGTGTTTTCATGCTCCTTACAAACCAGAACTTATTATTTTGTAAGCAATGAGAGATGTCAATTATATAAATATTTAACTATTCCCTTCGCCTAAACGCGTGAATGTATTTTGTATAATATGTCTTTCCCTATTCTTCCCTGTACATAAAAATATATTTAAACAATTCCCACTCTTATATTTTGGCACTTGTATGAGGAACATGCTCAAATATATGATGTGATCACGATCAAGCCTCTATTTTTACGGCCATGATTATTTAATCATAGTTAACCAAAATGAATATTTTCGTGCCAATATAAGTCATGTATATGAATATTACGTACCCAGTATCAAATAACGTTAAATTCGTAAGGGTGTACATATATTGGGTGTGTGTATTTGACATTAATAAAGTTCTATTCTAGGAACTGGACATCCATGCATAAACATATATCACCTAAATGGAACAAATACGTGATGCAGGCTTGTAATTCATGTTTGTACTACTCGAGGGTGGATAACTGTTTGATATTGAGCGAAACGCAAAATAAATCCATCAATAGCTCAAATATATCAATCAACATTTCCTCTTCTGATTTGTGTAACATGCTTAATGAAATCATATGATTGACTGAGCTAAGCACATGCAACCTAACATTATTTAGTCTTATCAAATTTAATTAAATCAAAATTTTATTTTACAATTCAACTCGATCTTCATACCATTGATAATTTTCCATGTGCTAGTTTCGCCATTACATAACTGTAAATTTTAAAATGCTTTTATTCAGGTTTACTTACATTCAAATTTATTGTATTCGGATTGAAAAAAAAAATATAGAAATACATTAACACGAATGTAAGGATTTCTTGAAGGGAAATAGCATTCGTCAGAGCTTCTTTTAATTAGCTACGATGGATATATGAAACAATTTTAGTTCATTTTTTTTACCTTTTAATATTTCCTTGTTATGAATTTTGAGTAAAATAGTGTAAATAATTTGTATTTAGATGCATTTTGCTTTTATATTACTCTATGCTATATTTAAAATTGTAATATTGCCAAAGAAACGCCAACCCTTACGTTCTAGTCCTGATTCAACGGGAACTTGGCGGAATCTTGGTGATAAAGACAAGTTGGCATCATTTTTGGCTACCATTTGGTGACTTGGCTATCATTTTGGCCGCCATTTTTAGTGAATTCGGAAACCTCTGGATTCATCTAGAAATTTATCGAGAAATACACTAATTTGAAGACATATGACACGAGCAGAGCTTTCTTGAAAGATCCGCGAGAACTATAAATATAGAGATGCTCGCCGAAAGTTAGTATGGTTTTGACTAGCTATTAGTAGTCTTGTGAGACCGTTCAAGCAATTAGTGATTACTTCGGCTGTTAAACGAACGATTACTTGTGAATAATCTTCTACATACTTGTAGTTTAGACACGGATAATTGCGTCAGTGCTGTTAAAGGTGTTCAATCCTTCTAATATTTATTCTGTAAATTTTGCTACTGAATCCTGTATTTCAATGATTCATTTTCGACAGCAAATTTCCATCGCTCTTAAAGAATTGTCTTGTTCTTTGCGACTGATTTGCATAAAAATCCTCCATCTCCGATCAATGTAACAATATATTCTCAATAATAATAGTTCCTGGAGTATATTTAATGAGTACAAAAAAAAGTAAACGTTACTTATTTCTTTTATGTAGATTGTTTTATTTTGAAAAATAATTAATTTTGTTGAAAATTCTACATTTGTGTGTGTGCGTGTGTCTTTTCCTCTGAAGATCGTATGGTGGTTTGGTGATACGGTACTGGTGATTCACCAATAAGTATTTTTTGTCATTTCATAAATTATTCTCACAACTTAGTCTAGAGTTAATTATAATTCTTTTTTGCACAAAAATGTGGATGATTTCACAATTACACATTTAGAGTCTATGATAACTATAAGGATTTTAAGAAATATGTCAAAAACTTTTCATGCGCCTCTGCAAAAATAAGTATATTGACATTCTAAGGAAACATTTATTTATGTTAATCACTATTAAAGGCTTAGTTTGCGATAACTTTGAACACATCCTTCATAGTCGCCTTTAACCCTTTAAGATCCAAATTATTTTTATCTTTAAATATTAAATTATTCTGTTTATTAATACTATATGGGCCCCAATGGCACTGGGAAAATAATAAAAAAATTCCCGCGCACCCCCTGGAACACAGACGGTACCCGCACAATCGCGCGGGTTGGGATTTATCTGTGAAACAGGTCACCTTTCAAATATTACATTTTTAACTCTAAGTTAATAATAGAAACGATCCTCTTTCAACTAAAATTGTTAAGCATAAAAAAATTATTGATGTTTCATTATTTAACTTCATCGCTGTAATCTATCTTGATTCTCCTTTTAGTATACGTGATTCATATGTTTTGTTCATAGCATTGCCATCATCCGAAAGATAACTAAGTTCTGATCTAAGTTCTATCTGATTTATTCATCAATTGGAAAATTTCTTCTTGTGTGAGAACTCCTTTTAGACGCCGAAAAAGTTTTTGGTTACAGTATTCCATGAAAAATAATAAAATGTATCAGAAAATTTAATTATTTAAAAATATATATATTTAAACCACACCATATACTAATTCCCACTGGAACACCGATTTTTTTGGGAGGGGGAAATAGGCATGGATGATATATCCCTCATCAAATGTGTGAAAGAGAAAATTAATTGCAAAAAAGAGCAAGAGAAAGAAAAATGGGACTCGTCCATGGCAATTCCAATGAAATATGGTTTTAATTATGTAACAATATATTTTGTTTTTATTTAGACTTTTATCAACATTATTGAAACAGAAAAGAAAACTCGCATGGCAAGAACTTACCTTTAGAGCTGCAGTGACTCAAGTAACGCCCAACCAGCTCCATCGTGCGGGGAACGAAATCCCGAATCCTACAAGCAACATTAATAGAGTGTAAGTAATATTTTTTTTTCTATTTTTCAATTATTTAAACACTAATACAAAAATTTGTATTCAAGCAATTAGAAATATATTGATAATTACTTTTTTATGACAGATAAAAAGAAGACGTGTTTTCGTTGTATTTGAAACCAAAATTAGATTTTCCAGCTGAAAGTAAAACATAGACTGCAACCATCATTTATTGATAAAAGTGGTACTTTACGCTTTCTGCAAACACGTTCAATCGTTGGATTCGGGATTTTATTACTTACGACTTTACCAGAAGCAAAAACGTATAAAAATGTGTAATCCACACGATATGCAGGTTGGGTCTTAAACGGATAAGCCATTGATAAACAAGATGTATGTATCATTGACAGATATAGTTTCGAACACATGCATTATTTATCTTATTACATAACACAGGATGATTCATAAAGAAGTATACAATCTACTGATACTGTAAATCATTAACAATCAAAGACACGCACCATCTCAGCGAACCGTGAAGTAGATGTACTCTTATAGTGTGTGTCTCATCCGGGCTAAAGCGGTGTAGGCCATGGCATGTGAGTCATGTGACTATACCAGTGCTTCTCAAAGTTTCAATATTTGCAACCCAATATCCAATCATATAATTTTCCTCCCGCCCCCACCCTCTCATACAATAACAATGTTTTTATTTCAATGACACTATACTTTTATGCTAAAGTTACTTTACGACTTTAACCTTTTACGTGCCAACAGCATATATAAACGACTTGCTCATTCAAAGTGTTAATTGCCTCGGGCGTATACATACGCTTTTCCAAAGTATTATTTATGTGCACTGATATCCCTAAAATTATTCCGAAGGCTTTGGAATGCAATAAAAGTAACATAACCTTGACAGTGTTTGCGTAGGATTTACTTATTTCAGAAGATGTGCTTATTTTTATTCCTCTTTCCTCCCCCCCCCTTCAATACATCACATACGCGCACCTACGTGGAAAACGTTGGCATTGGGGAGGAAATTGCGTAACTTTTAACTGGTTCAGGGATTTATAATAAACCGTACAAATCAGCAATATAAGTTTTACCTTTTAAACATAATTTTATGTTTGACAAGCCCATGGGCTCATTGGTAATTATTAATGTTGTTATCAATTTAGTATTGTTAAATTAATTACTAAGCACATTATGCAGTACTGATGCATATATAAGTGTTTTATATCAGTCTAAATGTGAGGGTTTTTTTCATTATGTCAGAATGTATTTAGATTTTTTTTTTTACTTTCTGTAAATTTTTTAAAGTTTTTCTTGAGTTTTCTTGTGCAATTAGTACTCTCTAAAAGTTGATCATTTATAAAAAATGTGTGGGTTGAAAGCATATAAAAATGCAATTATTTTAAAGAAAAACGTATAACTAATATCTTAAAGTGGTATTTTAAGTTTAATTAAGCTTATAATAATTATTTTTTCAGAATTATAAACTTTAAAGTGGTTTTTCTCAGTTTGTGTTTTTCGAAACCTTAGTGCATTCAAAATGCTACTCTTTCGACACACACACACACACACACAATTATTTACCAATCACTTTGTGAAGGTAGGGGCCTAATAAGTCTAGCGTTACAATTTCATTTGGATATTTTGAAACTATAGGCATTAAACGACCAGCTGGTAGCGCGTTTTTATAATTAAAATTTTGACACCGGTCACAGGTTGAAACATATTCAAATATATATTTTCTCATAAATGGAAAATAGCACGTGTCACGAAGTTTAAGATATGTATTCCTCTTTCCGAGATGTCCTGCCAGTGGCATATCATGAAATTCTTTCATTATATCTTTTCGAAGAGAACCAGGAATATAAACTCTTAGTTCTCCCAGAGTAGAAAAATACTTCACGTAAAATAGGAGACCATTTATTAACTTGAAGTCCTGGGACCAACTCTCGCATACCGTCGCATTAACAGAACCGTCATCAGGGTTTTCTAAGTATCGATAAATATGTCCTAATTCAGGATCTTCCCTTTGTTCCTTAATGAATTGTTCACGGGAATTTATTGCGAGGGCTCTAAGAGCTGCGCACGAAATTTGTGACCCCTCGACACTGTCTACTGGATTTCTCGATAAAAGATCTGCGACCACGTTTTGAACACCAGGTCTGTGCTCCCATTCTATGTTAAACTCTGACAATTTCAATGCCCATCGGATCATCCTACTTGATAAATTCTTACCATTGGTTAACTTTGTTAACGCTGCGTGATCTGTGATCACTTTCACAGGTAGGGGTCCAAAATAAGTTTTAAACTTATTTAGAGCCCATATCACCACTAAACATTCTCTTTCGGTAACCGCATAATTATGTTCTGCTTTATTAAGGGTTCGAGACGCGAATAGGTTTTTTGATTTTGTTGAAGCACAGCACCAATTCCGACCCCACTAGCATCAGTGAATAAATTGAACTGTTCAGAAAAATTTGTTAATTGCAAAATCGGTGCCTCCGTTAGTGTGCGTTTGATCTGATCAAACGAATCCTGTGCCTCTCCCGACCAGTTAAACTTCGCCCCCTTTTTCTTTAATTGGTACAATGGTTCGCATATATCTGCCTATCGCGGAATAAATTTTTGGTACCAACCCGTCATCCCTAAAAATTTTGACACTTCTCGATTATTTTTGGGAGGTTTCATTTCCGTAATTGCCAGAATTTTCTTATTGTCAGTTTCGATTCCTTCTTTACTAATAATCAGGCCTAAATATTTGAGTTTGTCACGGGCGAAGTGACATTTTTCCTTATTTAACGTTAGCCCTGCGTCTCGCAATAAGGTAAAAACCTGAGTTAAATGATCTAGATGGTCTTTAAACGATGGAGATGTTAGAATAACATCGTCCATATACACCAACACGAAACGCCCAATAACAGGTTTTGAGAATAATATCAATTGCCCGTTGGAAATTAGGTGCCGCCCCAGAAAGACCAAAAGGCATGCGTAGGAATGCAAAAGTGCCATTGCGAGTGATAAACGCTGTTTTTTCTATGTCCCTTGGACTAATCGCCAACTGAAAATAGCCACTTCTGAGATCTAGAGAGGACATAACGTTGGTGTGAGGAATATTGGTGAGTAAGTCATCAATCACCGGTAATGGATATCGATGATATTTGGTAATTCCATTTAGTTTTCGATAATCGATCGCGAAACGATACGCCTCGGGAGAATCTGGAGGAAGGTCATTTTTCTTTCGTGTTAGAACGACTGGAGATGCATAAGGCGAATTAATAGGACAAATTATACCATCCCGTAACATCTTATCTATGTGATAATCAATATTGCCTTGTTTGACCCGGTCGTACCTGTATGGTCTCGACTCTACCGGTCCCTTGTCTCCAGTATCTATCTCATGATATACAACATGTGTTAATCCCGGTTGATCGGAAAATAACCCTTTAAAATTATTAAATAAGGCTTTTAATTGCCTCTGTCGCTCGTCATCAAGTTTTGATTCTGTGAGATCAATATCAACGGGTTTCTCCTCTTTATGCAATTGTTTGATCAGATTATCGGGAATGATCAAGGATTTCTGATCAAAATCTAATGTTAATCGTGACGCCTTCATAAAATCGATCCCTAAAATACACTGATACTGCATGTTATCAAGTATATGGAATTCCCAGGGTTTCTGAAATTCCCTGATCCTAATTTGTAACTCGAACCTACCCAAATGACTGCATGGGGCTCCTTGTGCTGTCACGTCTCTGTCTTTCGTCTTTTGACGAGGTCGGTATGAAAAATAATTGCGGTATACCTCCTCCGAAATAAAAGATTTCTCCGCTTCCGTGTCCCATAGTGCTGTAATAAAGGTTTCATTTAATAGAATAGGGACATACGGTAATTCGACTGGGGTCATTCTTATAGAGGATACTATGATAGGTCGATGATCCCAAACTGGAGGATTTTCCGTACCCCTCGATCGATTACCCCCATATTCCCATCGATCGCTTAGAAGTTTAAATTTCTACTTCGTTCATTTCAACCTTGAAATGAACTATTTCTTGACCCATTTTGTCGACCGCCCTGATTGTGGAATCGTTGATCCGATTGTCCACCTTGGCGTCTACCCTCGAATCTGCGATTATTTGTGAAACCTTGGTTTTCGAATCGATTAAATTCTCTTTGTGGTCGGTTATTATTGGCGTATCTCTCATTATTTCCGTTTTCTCTCCAATTTTCTTGTCTATGTCGGGTATTAAAACGATTGCCTTCATTAGGGCCTGAACTTCTAAATCCCTCACTCGAACCTCTGATTTGTCTATGCATAAAACGTTCTTGGTATTTATCAACGATTTGTAGGAGATTGGCAGTATTTCGTGGATGTCTAACTTCGACATAATCCAAAATTTGAGGTTCTAATCGACTAACGACATGATCAATTAATTTTTCCTCCGACATTTCTAGCTTAAGGACCTTATGAATTTTCAACAATTCATAAATAAAGTCCGAAGGCTGCTGATCCCGCCTTTGCGATGAGGAATAAAATCGCGTTTCTAGTTCCGATCTGTTTCTGACCACGGGGAATTGCTCCGACAACGCCTGTTTTAAGTGCGCGTAGTCTGTTGTCTTATCTTCAATGACTCTATAACCAAGAACTTCGAACCAGTCGAGTGCCCGTCCTTTGAGATGACCCTTCAAGTAAGCACATGCCAGTTGTGCAGGTATCTCATAATACGCGAGATTATGATCAATATTCTCCAAAAAATCATCTATGTTCTCAATCCCCGAAAAATATTGTTCCGGAATGATTCTAAAACTGGATCCGACTCTATTCTCGGGATTTATACGTGAAGGTCTCCTAGGACCTCACTTTGAGAACGAGAATAAATAGGAGTCATGTAAGAACCAGTAGCCATTTTTATAAACAACTTTCTTTATTTTGTTATCTTATCCAAATAGAATCAAAGACTTATTAACAAATTTATTTAAATAGTATTATGAGGTTTTAAAGATAATATCCTTTAAATTAACTTAATTAATGATCTCATTAATTAAACATTAAATAACAATCACGCAGAGACTACCACGGTAAGAGATCCCAGAATTATATTTAATAATGTTCTTATTGAACATTTAACTTTAATCTCACTCCTAAAACTTTAATGAGACTTTAAACACAAATCAATAGTTACCACTCGGAATCTCAATTCTTGAGATTAAATATCTCTAACAAGAAATCTTCAATTTAAATCCACGATAACTTTCTGCTTCAATCTCTATCTCCTACTGCTCTAACTTTACTATTTCGTTTGACTTAAATACTTAATCTAATCTGCATAACAAGGAATCCTGTCCGCTTTTTGGAGTTGATTGGAAATAGGTAGGGAATTAAATTTCCCTAAAAAGATCGACTCAGAAGGTTAGTGATAAAGTTCCGTATAGATTCGTCACAACTTCAATTTTTTCCTGCGTGTTAAAAATAAAGCATGTAATAAAATTAAGGATCCGTTTTGCTATAAACTGAATAATTTTTTAAAAAAAAAATATAATGTAAGACATGTTGGCTTTTTCGTTGATTTTTAGCCTGTATATCAACATTTTATTTTTTTTCTCGAAAACGAATGAAGTTATTCTAAAATCGATCCCTCAAGTTGTTAAGAACATCCATAAGAATATTATAAAAAAAATTCAGGTCAAACAATTAATTTTTACAAAAGGAGTAGGATTTTAAAATTTTTCCAATTTTCTTCAAAAAATTTAAATTTTTAAAATTGTGTGAATAATATATGAAAATTTTCATCTGGTAACATTTTCTTGAACAGAAACATTGTATAAAATGCTAAAATATAATTTTTAAATACGTAAATAAAGAAGTTTGCTCAAAGAGTGCCAAGTCCCCTTAAGTTTTTTAAATAATCTTTCATTTCCAGCTTTCCAATATGCTCTTACCTCACTCGTAGTGTTATCACGCCGCCTAGGGGGCACGTTCCATAGTTTGATAAACGCTGGACTATTCAGTCGAAATATGGCGTTCGCGGTGGAAAAGGCTTTTTGCTTTCTGCAATTTATCATATTGTTACGGGATATGTTAACTCTTTGGTTGAAGCCACAGTTACAGAACGATATTGACAACTTCATTCTCTAATTGGTTGGTGAACCACTACAATGGACAGTGAGATTACCTCGATTAACATATCCCTCATCAATAATTCGAATGGGTCGAGGACTGCGACATTCCTCTTTCCGAATGGTGCCTCAGAAGTATGTACTTAAAGCTTAGTGAGTGCTTTCTGTGGGACAAGTAAAATGCAAGGTATTCACCTCTCCCCTTCCTGTTGAACTAGTGGGGCTGAAACGGCGTATCACGACCGTTATCAATGCATTTGATTCAGATACCTAAACATTGCTTGTGTCGTGTGATTAACGGAACATAGAACATCTGTGACTGGCTCTAGCAAAATTATAAATAAACCCTAATTTCCTGTTCCAGGAAACTTCGAATATCTTAAATAGTTCTTCATTTGTAGTGCATTTAAACTGTATACTTCTTTAATAATCACCCTGTACAGTTAAATAAAAACGTTCTCTAAATATGATAAACTTAACTGGATATTCTTCTAATGATTATCAAAAACAATGATTTTTTTCTAACTAAAAAATGAAATGAGAAATTTTATATTTCCGATACTTTTAGGAATGCTGTATATTATACAAGTGCAAATAAATGATTATCAAGGAATGCAGTAGCTTTTTTTGTATATTTTAGTTTATTTGAAGCTTCATATTGTATGTATAAACGTTTATCCATAAATCCAATATCACCTGTTCACTTTGATACCAAAACAAATTTTTATATAGTGTTCACCCCTTGATTCAATTGATGGAAACGCTCGCACCTCCCCTCTTCCCCAATACAAAACAAAAATATTTCATCTTAAGAAGAAATAAAAGAAAAAAAACTTCACTGAAGTAAGGAATCAAATTGCGTGGAAAGAATTTTTGTTAATTTTGTGTTGCAGATTAATGGAACTCGAGTTGCGTTCCATTGAATTTGATTAATGAGTTAACTGAGAAATAAGAAAGATATTTAATGGATCTTTTTGGTTGATGATTTTAAAATAATATCAAATATAATATAATATATATATATATATATATATATATATATATATATAGAACGAAAATTTACTAACCTTAATTATATATATATATATATATATATATATATATATATATATAATTAAAGTTAGTAAATTTTCGTTCTTGAAACTTTCCTGTATTTCGCTCTCAACTGAATATAATGTTTTATTCATAAATATATAGAATACATTTTAGTGAACACATTTTAAATATCATTCATATTTATAATGTAGATTAAGGAAAATGGAATTTAGGATGAAAATGAATGTATTAGTGGTTATTTAAGAGCACAGGATGCTCTTTTAATTTGCTTTGCTTGTACTATTACTAATACCATTCGATCTATAGAGTCAGATCAAAAGCCCAAGAAATGCATCGTCGATTATGTCTGTTGTTTCGATCGCAGCTTTGATTTTTCAGATTGATTCTCAGTTGATAACTGTTTCTTTCCTTCATTTTGCACTGATTTTTAAAGCACTAACTTAAATAATTAGTTAAATTTTAGGAAAATGATCACACAAATACAATGCGAGTTTGGTATAACTTCTTCCCTGCTCACTTTATTTCTGGTTTATGGATCAAAACATGTCGATTTTCGTAATGCACCTTTTCAAACATACATATTTTTTGAAACGTAATAACACTTTTCCCCTACAAAGTTTCCTAAATTTAATGTAAAAAATATCTATCAAAATAAATTAATAATTTACCTGTAAAGTTGGCTTTCTGTATGGCACAAATCATAAGACTATAGAATTCACTATAGTCTTATGATTTGTACTATATATGTATAGTCTTATGATGTAATATAGACTATAGAACTCAGAATAGCTAAATTTTATCTTAAATTACAAATTTTATTTATATCTTTTTGCATTTACATAAATGATGGTGAAATTATTAATCAAAATTGGATCGTGCATGATCAATTCGTACTGCACATATAACAACATTGAAATCTGGACACAGAACCTTGTTTCTCTTCTTACCTTATTCTCTTTATTGTCTCTCTTTGAGCAGCAAATAATGCACAAACGTGTCGAATTAGTTGTCTTCTTTTCTGAAGGGAATGTAGTCAATAGAGTGGCTTTCATACAAGTGTGAAGGGGGATGCTCAGCAGAAGGATGTCCTATTTTTGTAGAAAATTCCACCGAGTGGTATTTTTCATTTGTTCGAAACCACAAAAATAAATTTGGAAAATTAAGGAAAGATGACGTCAGAGGTGTGTAAATTTTTACACTGCCCGAGCTACACTCGGGATGCGCCAGTATGGTAAGTTTCGCCCGTCCGAGCTCAGCTCTGGAAAGACCGAGAAGAGATTAAGTTTGATTCCGACGGATTCTTCAAATTCAAATACATATAAAAGAAGGATATTGACATGTTCGCACTCTGATGAGACTCTTCCTCATTTCCCAATCAACACTGAAATCTATAAGAAAAGTAAGGTGGCACCGATAGCCTAGTAGCTGTAGTCATGAACTCGTAGCTACATAGTCGCACGTGTGTGTCCTGGTACCGCTAAAGACCCAATGTGTTGAGGGACTGATGCACGTTAAATCTGCCGGGAATGAAACGTCCTCCCATTGGTGTGGTTTGGTAGCTTGGAGAATGGAGTGCCAGTTTCGGTATCATTCTCGATACTTCAGTGTTTCTCAAAGTGTGGGGCGCGCCCCCCTGGGGGGGCGCGATAACCCTGCAAGGGGGGCGCGAGCATATCGAAAATTTAATGATTTTTTTAAAAAAAATAACCGGAAAGAAGTGAAACAAAATACTTTTTCCATAATAAAAGAAATACACAACAACACTGATATAATTTATGTTTATCATCTGGCGTTCTTCTGTTTTAACATAAAATATTACTCGTTAAAACAAAAAACGAAACTCAGACGCTGAGAAAAATTCTAAGAAGATAAACATTTCATCACTGTAATTATTATTGAAATACTGTATATTAGTTGTAGAAAGAAAAGGAAGACATGATTCACTTTTCAGCCAGGCAGCATAATACATTTGCTGGTGATTTATTTGATTGACCTTCAAACTTACTGGTATGGTTTCTACATTAGTTCCATCCCATCTTTTATGTATTTGTTTTTCACATAGGGAAATTGTAAACAATGAAGAGTTTTACGATATTTGGAAAAGAATTGATTGATTTTTGAAGGATTATTTGGCTAAGATTTATTTTTACGAGTAATCTCAAACATATAAAGCTTAGTGAAAAACGTTATAATCCTTTTTAGACATCCGTATTTTTTTCTGAATACACTTATAACCAGGCAGCGGTGGCATCTGTGATCTGTATTGAAGGAAGTTGAAACTGATGCATATTGTTCATGATTGAGAAACATGATGAACATGAAACGAAAGGAAAATTTTCAATGGCTTCCTAAAGAACTCCATCAACTGAAATATGAAACCATAAGTGTACCACAAGGTTCAGTTCGACTTGTCAAAAAGACACAAGAAAGAAAAAGTTCAACTTGCTATTTGTTGATCACCAAAGGTGTCACGAGTTCGAGCCCAGTACCACTAAAGACCCGTCGTGAAAGGGAGAGGTGCACGTTAAATCTGTAAAGAGCTCAAACGTCCTCTTGTTGGAATGGTGTGGTAGTTAAAAGAGGCCAGCTCAAGTATCGTCCTCGTCAACCATGGTTCAAAATTACGAGTCCGTCTCTAAAAGCCCTCGTGTAGCTGAACAGTGCGACGTTAATATTCACTCACTCGATCATGAATGCTCATTAAAACTACAATTACTTGAACAAAATATGACAGCTTTGCCAGCAAGTAACATTTCTGTAATATTAGTGAAAAGTATCTTTGCTTTTCGTCCTTTATTAAGATCTTTCACTTGTCAATAATTTTAGTTCAGTTTTATTGGACTTTTTTTCAAATCATCAAAGAAAGATTGAACATTCCTTGAAAGCCGGTAAGTATACTTTCTCTTAATTAAATTATTCACTGGAATTCCAATTTGTATCGTGTAGAGTAAAAATAATTATAAATAAATGATTGGGGTTACTGAGTTCCCCCGCACTACCATCAGCGTTAGTATCGAGTGCGCGCCTGCTCCCGGGTTAAAACATTTTGAAGTCTTCTCGCTTTAAATATTAAAAAGTAACACAATTATTCTTCATAGGAATTTTATATTCTTTTTCATTACTTAACATTAATTCTAAATGCTAATTCTGTGAGGTTTAAAATTACAGTTCTTTTAAACAGTTATTTACAATTATAGCATTTATCTAAAAAATATCATTTTACATTTTTGTATACAATGTCATGTGCACGCAGTTTTACTCTCCTTACAGTTCAGCTATTATATCAAGAATAATGTTATATTTTTTTAAAAAAATTAACTCGTGCGAAGAGCCGGTGTTTCAGCCAGTATACGTTTAATGCATCAGTACTGAAGAAGGTATTTTATAAATAATTTCTTAATACTAAATTAATCTAAGTTTAATAATTATCAGTGACTTCCATGGGCTTGTCTTGTAGAGCAAAGATTTTCAAAGAAAGGTTTAATATCAGATATTGACACTGAGTTATTTTTCTTTATTTAGCTGAGATCTATATTTTGTCTTCAAAGCAGCCACCGCAGAAAATCATGTTTAACATAGGTAGGATTTTCAAAATGGTAATAGTATACGAAGTGCTTTTGTTTTCAGCGCAGAAATTATGATTGAAAATTGGGTGGCCAGTATTGAAAGTTTGAGAAACACTGGTGTACTATAAAAATAATTATAAAAAAAGGATTGGGGTGACTCAATAACCCCGCTGGACCATTAGTATCGAGTGCGCGCCTGCTCCAGGGTTAAAACATGTTGAAGTCTTTTCGCTTTAAATATTAAAAATAATGCAATTATTCTTCATCTGAATTTTATATTATTATTCATTATTCAACATCAATTCTAAATGATAATTCTGTAAGGCTTAAAATTATAGTTCGCTTTAAACTAATTATACTTTGAGCAATCATTTAAAAAAATCATTTTACATTTTTGTAAACATTGTCGCGCACTTGGCTTTACTCTCCTTACAAAATTCAGCGATTATTTCAATAATGTTTTGTTTTCTTATAAATGAACTCGTGCAAGCGGGTACTTCAGCCGGTATACTTTTAATGTATCAGTGCTCCATAGTAGTTTATAACTAATTAATTAATACTAAATTAAGAACAAGTTTAATAAGTATTATAACGACATCCATTGGCTTGTCTTGCAAAGCAAAGTTTTTATAAGGAATGCTTATGATTAGAAATTGAACCTCTGAGTTCTTTTTCTATATTTAGCAGATATATATATCTTGTCTTCTAAGCAGCCACCGTATTTTGCAATAAGTGCAATTTAAAAATTAGAGAAAGGAAAAATAACACACATAATAATTATCCTATTAATTAATTTATTTATTTATTACTTAAAAGTAGTATACAAAATTTAATACTTATGTTACTAATTTGTATGGTTTATAATTAAGATCGCCTTTTGTAGCTTTAGCATCAAAGTTCATTATTATTGCATTCAGTGCATTATTAATGTATAAGGGGGGCGCGATAAAAATTGTGATCGAAAAGGGGGGCGCCAGTATTGAAAGTTTGAGAAGCACTGCGTTACTTGACCGAAGTTTGAAACTACGAGGACCGTCGCCAACAGCCCCAGTGTTGATTCATAGCATCACGTTATGATGACTCTTACTCACTCGAGAGAAGCAAGTAAAGAAAACCAATGACTGGCTGATGTTAAATTAGGAATTCGAAGTTCAATAATTGGAAGGTGAAATAAGTAATTTTTAAAATTTTTATTACGAGAAGTTTAGATCTTTTCACATTAAATTCTTTAAGGTATCCGACTACCCTAAAATCATGATTTTTTTTTTAAATTGACAATTTTTTTTATGATTTTAGTTTGTAGGCCATCTTATTAGTTTTATAAAAATAAAGCATTTTATTTCCCAATCATGAGGGGAAAAACGATAAGTGTTTTAGTAAAAGTAAATGCCATAACTTTATTAAAGATATCAACATTTAAAATGAAATTATTTCGAAATGCGTTCAAAAGGAGACAGCGACTGCTCAAAAAGTTTTGAAAATAACTTGCTGAAATCTTGTGTGTGTGTTCTGTATCACCGTAGAAGTGTTTTAACCTTCAGATTTATCAATCACTGTTCTATTGCAACATTTACACAGTCCCTTATACGAATATAAACACTGTTTTTTAAGCAATTTCATATAACTAAGACAAAGGGCTCTAGTTTTTGTAAAAATTAAAATATCTCTTATCTTGAAGGTCATTTCAAAAAGGAATAGCAAAGTAATACATCAACATTGAACAAGTGAGAATTTGTTCATTTACTATTTGTACAGAGCGGTACACGTTTATGTCATTTTCTTCAATTTTTAACCATTTTTCCCCTTATTAGTAATATAATTTATTTTTCTCTTCTTCATTTTAGCCTTTTTTTCTCTCTCTCTAAACTGACAATGTTAAATTGGCTTTTCCTTTTTCTCAAAATCTGTTATAAGTAGATGCTTGAAATTTTTCATACCATTATTATACACATTTATCATTATACTGAAATGAGCTTTTAACTAATTTTGAATTTTTAAATACTTTATGGAACATTTTTTCAAACATTGCAAAATTTGATCCATTTTTCACATAAAAAATTTGTAAAAAATACATTTTTGAGGGGTTTTTTTCAAAAAGTTCATTTCAGTATATATTAGCCATATTTATTAGACATGATTAACATAAAAAATTGACATACCTGTAAACAGTACTTATTCCGAAAAGGTACATTGAACATCAAAATTTACATTTTGCGATAAATTGATTTTAATGTATACAGTGAGGCTTGTAATCGGCTAGGAAAGAAAAAAAAAATAAAATGCCCAATTTACAATAAAAGATACATGTTTTGGTTTATATTAGAAGTTCACCTTTTTTAAGCAAAAACGAAGTACTTTGTTTACATTTTTTGCCATTCAAACGGGTGTGGCCCAGATTCCACGATTATTTAAAAATAGGTTTTAAGGGTTTCCAATTACCCTAGAGGTTAAAGTAATGTATTTTTAGAAAGGGTAAAATCTAAACAATTTGAAAATGTAAAAACCTCATATTGACAAAAAGAAATAAGATTTTAGCTCTCATTCTAACTGCCCTTAAAATGTACTAAATAAATCTAAAAAACACAAAAAAATCTTCAAAACTCCATTTTTTTAAGCGAAAACTGTCGCAAGTAGTTGGATACCTTAATATTTAGTCATTGATCAAACAATGCCATGCCATTGCAGCGAGTCATATCACGCGGATTCCCTTTGAAATTAACATAAGGTAATATTCTTGGACGTTTCACTTAATATGTGTGTCAAGTATTTTCAGCCGAAACAAAGTATGCAGATTGAGTAAGGGGCCGCTACAGACTGCTGAAGTCATGAATTTCATAGAAAAAAAATTTATTAAAAATATTACGTTAACCCTTTATCTACTGACGGTACTTATAAGTACCACTCACTTTAAACACTTTAAAATTATATAGAATAACATTTTTACAAATAATCTGATGATACGTAGCAGGAATATTCTTTGAAATCCAATCTTCTAAGATATATGACAGCATGATTTCAAAGATGAGTATTTTAGCGGGGAAGGCTAATAGTTTTATAGTAGAAATTGCATTTTCTGCTGGCGGTGTTTTCAGAAGATTACGAAGTTAATCATTTTTGTTCCGAAAAAATTGCTAATGTCAAAAGATAAGTGTCTTATTTTTTGTACGTTAATGAAGATGTTTGAAAACGATTTGACTATTTAATTTAAGTGAACGGTGAATATAATTAATGTTACAGTTGAATATTTTTAATTAATTAATTAGATTTCATGGATTAAATTTCCCAAAGTTGAGTGTTTTGTTTATTTATATCCCTTAATTTCCAATGAAGTGATTCAAAAAAATATTGCATGAAAAAAAAAACTGCAGTAAATCATAATGCGGTAGATAAATGGTTAAATTACCCATGGTTCGAAAGGAAGATAATACAATGGCTACCAGACTCGAATAAATTCAATTTCTTCTTTTAGGGGTCACTTGAATGACGCTTATTACCGGAAAAAATACCGAACATCTGAGCAACTCGAAAAAACAATCAGTGGAGAATGAGCAGACTAGAAAACGTCTCATGAAAAAGCGTCCTCCGATTACGTCATATACTTGTGACCGATTGTGCATTGGTACATTGTAATGTAATTTTCATTCCTTAAAATATTTTGAAAAATTGTAATTTTCCACAATTTTTTTTTATGTATAGATTAAACATATGTATAGCCCCACCTATCGGAAGAAATTGATCTAAAAACACGAACTCTTGAAAGTTAAAAATTATCTCCTGTGTCTTATACATTGACTGTAAAAATTGATTTTTTAAGTTTAATTGTTTTCTTGTGTTATGACATTTTGAAAATCGTCTGTTTATTTTAGGATTCCCAACTGTTCGCTTACAATGGATCTGCAATTTATTGCAGCAATCTGATTGCAGGTCATAGTTCGGAGAATTTAAACAAAAATTGTATGATACTTCTGTATAGCTTCAAAAACGATTTGCTAGTGCATTATTGCATAAGAATAGTAAGTTTCTTTATAAACACACACACACACATAAACTCATTCACTTCATTTTTTTAAAAAAAAACTAAATACAGTATTTACTGTGGCATTGCAATTATACTGTTACGAATTTTATGTAATGAGTTTTTAAAATAGAGAAAATAATTTATATCTGGACGTCTAATAAGTTTATTTTACACTATGTTGTATTTATTTTATGTTAAAATTGTAATAATCGTAAACAATGCCATTCCTTACCTTATAATGGCGACCTAATGGAATATTGGAGAAATCTTGGCGATAAAACCAATTTGGCATCATTTTTTGCGAGTTCGCAACCCTATATGGAGTGTTCTGGAAATTACTTGATACTTTAATATTGCAATTTATGACGCAAGCGGACTTTCCTAGAAAATTCGTGATTGAGTGAATATTAACGTCGCACTGTTCAGCTATACAAGGACTTTTGGCGACGGACCCCGTAATTTTGAACAACGGTCAAGTGACGTGGACCATACTGGAGCTAGCACCACCCGCCTCTCCTACCTACCACACCACAGCCACGGGAGGGCGTTTCAGCTCTCAACATATTTAACGTGCATCGCTTCCCTACACGGCGGGTTCTTAGTGGTACTGGGCTCGAACGCATGACATGCCTACTATGATCCGTTACCTTGGCGACTGGGCTACCGCAGCCCTAGAAAAATACGTAAGGCCAATAAATAGGGAGTCGCTCACCCAATTTGAGTTAGTTTCGTTTTGACTGTTAAAAAGTGGTATTAATTTGACAATAAGAAGTCAACAAGTGGTTAGTTATTACTTCAATTATTGTGTAGGACGCGAGTGAGTGCTAGAGAATAATCTTTTTTACATTTATTTTTGACACTGATAGTTGTGTCTGAACGCCATAGAAGGTGTGAAGGCCTTCTGAGACTCATTCTGTGAATATGGCTGCTGTATTTCAATAATTGCTTTCGACAAAAAATTTCCATAATTCCTGAAGAACCTTCATGCTTTTTGAGACTGATTACATAAAATCTTTGTTCCCCAATCCACATAACAATACAAAGTACAATGAAATTTCTTTTTAATTAAACTACACTCATGGACAAAAAATTAGCGCACCAAGAAGGAGTCATCAAAATGAAATGAAATTTTACATACTTAATGACTACTTTGATAAGTAAGAGATTAGGAAATCAAAGAAAAGGAAAAATTATTCCAGAGAAAAAGGCAGAAGAACAGAGGATTTAACACCCTGTTGAACCCCCTCCAGCGCGAATGCACTATGCGATACGTTCGGGCATTGAGGCAAACAAGTTCTGTATGATATCGTGAGACATTTCATTCCATATTTGCTGTAACTCTGCCTGTAGTTCGGTCAAACTCGTGGGATGCCGAAATCGTCTTGGCAAGTTATACCTGATATACTCGATTGGAGACAAATCTGGGGATCGGGCAGACCAATAAAAGTAGTATCAGTGCGAGGACAACCCTGTGACACCCTTTCTATGTACCCTCGAGCATTGCCTTGTTTAAAAATGGCTTCTGGGAGCCGTTGCATGAGTGACTACACATGTAGTTGCATGATGTCAGGGACATATCACTGGGCCGCCATGGTGCCACGAATCAATACTCGGGTGACCGTGTATTGTATTCAATGCCCCCCATACCATCACACCAGATGTGGGGGAGGGTGCTGCTGTGAAGCAAAGGCAGGATTGAAGCATTCACCACTGGGTCTCCACACACGAACACGATTGTCATCACTGCTGAGATTGAATATGCGTCACTAAAGACGACCTGGTTCCATCCCGCTGCAGTTCGGTTTCCTCGTGCATGGTACCACTCCAAACGGAGGCGTTGATGGATGGGCATCAAGGACAGCACACGTAATGGGCGCCACAATCCCAAATGTCTTTCAGTCATGCGCCTTCATATGGTTCGAGGAGACACAAGCGTCCCTAATGAAGGAGCTACCTGTACCTGGATGATGGCCGATGAGGCATTTGACTGTATGCGTGCATTTCTTACCATGTGGCTGTTTTCTCGACGACTTGTCTGTGAAGGACGTCCTGAACCTGAACTTCATGTAAATGACATCTCTCTGATACAATGGTCCCCTTACCTCCTCATGACACAATCAGAGCGGTCTTATTGACGAGCTACTCGCCTATCTGACTACCCAGCTTCTATTATGCCGATGAAGCTCGCCCTCTCAAACTACGATAGCTGCTAAAATTTCTTCGAAAACGGTGTAATAGCATGTATATCTCAGCTCTTGATTTTTAAACGATTCAGCACATTCAAGCAAGCTTTGGTTACCTGTTTTATATTCCATAGGATGTGAGTTATCTTGTGGTTAGAGAATCGGACTCCAGACAAGAAGGTTTGTATTCGATAACCGATGTCACCATTTACCCTCCGAGTACTTACTCGTTAAATCAGTGGGTCCGAAGTATTGTGGGTTGAATCGCGAGTGTAGGGGACTGTAGAATATTAACACTCCCCCTCAATTCCATGTCTAAATTGTGGAGGTGGAGATAGGTGGTGACACCTTCTATCGTCCCTTCGGGAATTTCACTGTGCTAATTCGTATCTTAAGGGGACACGGTACCCTGTACACAATTTTTTTTACTTAGATAGTTATAAGAATAAAATTACATGCACTGTATTCGAACACATCTGTAATAAACATTTCATAAGCAAAATACTATTTTTAAACAAACAATAATTTTAAATTTTAAAATTTTTAAAATTATTTAAAGTTATTAAAATTCCTGCTACTTTTACAAATTTGAGTATTTTTGATTCATTTTTTTCCTGATATTCCTGGAAGTATTTCCCACAATTCTGTGCATGGAATTGGTATTACACAAGTGATACTTTTATTTTTAGAATTTAATTCTCTTAGACACTATAAAAAACAGTAAAAAAACAGCTATATCTAACTTATAGATTTCTAAAAAAATAACTGTTCCTCTAAATACTTATTCCATGCACAGAATTATCAAACATATTATTTAAAACAACCAGAAAAAGTTTCAAAATTTTATAGTGAATATAAAAAAAGCCTTAGCATTTCAAACACATGATCATCATGAAAAATAAGAAGCTGAGAAAAAACACTTTAAAGTTTTGAAATAAAAAAAATTATTGAAAGAGCTAAAGTATAGTATCCATTCTAATATATATTAAAATTCAAGTTGTACAAAGCATTTTTAATACAAAATTCATGCTGAATTAGCACATATTAAAAAGGAAATAAATTAAGATTGAATGGAATGAAGTGATACAAACCAGTAAAAAAAACATATATCTAACTTTATGGATCTTTTAAAAAATAGCTCTTCATATAAATCCTTAAGCTATGCACAGAATTATCACACATTTTATGCAAAACAACCAGGAAATATTTCAAAGATTTATAATAAATACAAAAAAAGCCTTAGCATTTATATATATGATCACGATGAAAAATATAAAGTCGTGAAAAATGTTTAAACATTTGAAAGTCAATAAAATACATGAAAGAACTAAACCTTTGCCTTCATTCTTACATATATTGCAATTTAGGTCATAGTCAATAGTTTAAGACAGTAATATAATCTAAGTTATTACATATTATTAAATAAATATATTAAAATTAAATGTATTAAAATATTACATTATATATCAAATGCACTAATCACTTGTTTTGAAATTATGAAACATTCATTTTATGTTCATATGATAATTGTAAATAAATATTATTAAAAACCACCCCGTTCATATGTGATTCCTTCTTTTTTAATGATTGAAACATTTTGCTGATTTTTTGCTAACGCAATTCTTTTCCGAGCAATTGCGTACACCGCCAATCTTTTTCTTTTCCTCTGATAAACTCTACGGTAGTCTCGCTAAACATCCAACATTTTTGACTGTTTATTTGAAGCAAGCCCATTTTTCTTTTGCAAATTTTTTAATGATTTTTTGCACCAAAATTAAATTCACAAACAGCAATAGTTACTCGACGCAGTGTCGCTGACGTTTCTTTTGAATATTTACCCCATATGATGCTGTGAAGGCTCTCGTTTGCATTTTGTGTCACACATTTTATGCATCTTTGAAGGAGTTCATTCGAAGCTAATCTTTGATATATTGGCCTAATTTTTGCTAAATGAGTTTCCTTCAAGGGTGTCTTAACATGCTTCATGTGAGGACCCGGTACTTCACCACGAGCAAGAGCAGCCTGGAAAAAGCACCAAGAATCTTTTCCAGCGGACATTTAAAATGTTGAGGTTTTTGGTGCGTTGATATACTATGAAACAATGTTGCATAAAATGCAGTTTTCATTGCTTCTACGTCACCTTTGTTCGAGCGAATCGCATTTTGATAGTAACGTGAGAATTTTTAATTGTCTCTTCCTTTAAACTACCACGGGATTTCCCTCCCAAGGAAACACCTCTTGCCCGCCATTCTTTAACAGCTTTTCGTAAAGATATACCTAGCCTCTTGCTAACATGGTTTATGCATTCTTCCTTCTTTATTTTTATCTCAGGACCATAAACTTCCTTAGAATTTAAATATTGATATGTTTTTGCATCGCCATCTGACAATAGTGTCGTGTATCGAAAACCACTATCTTCAGATCTTTGCCATAATTTAAGAGCAGCCTCTTGTTCCATGGCACAATATGATCCTACGTGATTGATAGCACATGAAGATATATGTCCTTCATACCACACATGAAATTCTGCTGAATTTTCTCCCAAACCAGATTTTGCGTGTTCACATTCAATGCAGCGTTTTGACATAATTTCAAAAAATCCATGACATATCCAGTAAGAAGGTCAATCGCGCAACCTACACCTATTTGAGATGAATGTCCCCCGAGTCAACCAAGTACGATGAAAAGTAACATCTATATCAGTAATGGACACTATTACTTTAATAAGCACTTTTCTCCTGATTTCAAACATCATTCAAGCTTTTTTCTGTAGATCTAACCAACGATTTACATAACTTTTTTTTATATATATTGAATGTTCTGCTTGAGGATAAATCCATATTCATTAACATACCAAATTTTTCCATAGCTAAATAGCCTTTTCCAAAACTTAAAAATGATTGCACCACGCGCATGTTTATGTCGAATGATTGGTTTTCAGTACCTCCACTGTCAGAAATTAGTCTGGATGTAAAGTTACTTGATTTAATTATATCACAAGAAGTGCAAAATACAGAGATTTTTCTGGAAAATCCAAGCATTTCACCAATGTCAATTTTTAGTGAATATGATTTGCAAACATCACACAATAAGTTTTTAAAAAGTCCTTTTAAAAACTGTACATCCATTATCACATAATGAGGGGCTTCAGAATTTTCACAACAATTTAAATCATTCAAGCAGCTGTTTTCTAAAGTTTGGCATCTCATATTTCTTTCTGGTAATGCTGAGGAAATAGAAGTTTCATCTTTTCTGAAAACATCAGTTTCATGACTGTAGTGTTCACTGCACCATCTCTTGTTAGCTTTTTGTTTACTAACAAGACTCGATCGCTTTTGTCTAGGCATGATGAATTAAAGTGTACTTATTAGTAAAAAGATATTCAAACGAATATTTAAAATTATAAAGAAATAAATTGATTATATAATTGGGTTTGAGAGAGAGAGAGAGAAAAAAAGCCTTTAGTTTTGATACTAATGGTTTGAGAATAAGAAAAAAAGGATGCAAAGCAAAATGGAATAACGTTTCTCTCTTGCATAAAAACAAACGAATTAATTCACTTCTCTTCTAATTAAAGTATAAAGCTTTAGAATCGCGTGTAAAAGTAAATCAATCGAAATTGTTTAGGCTAGGATGATAGCGTCTGCATAAGAAGTAGACAGCATGTCTTTTAGTTTCGGTTTCGCTTCAACATACTGTCAAAAAATTTAAATAACTCGCAAAATAATGCAGCTACAGCTACCAAATTTTATAAACATATTTAAAAAAGTCACACAACTAAAATAAGGCAATAAAAAAATTCGTTAAAATCGTCATTTTTAGGGTAATGTGTCCCCTTAACCTGTGTGGTGCTCAAGGCCAACGACAGGCTCACATCTAGACCCTTGCCAAGATGAATATCGTAGGTCTCGATCTGACTTTGTCAGACAGGTGTCATTAGAAACAACAACAGCAGCATATCCACAGAGAATGAGGTTAAACGCCCCCTACCAGCGATACGTAATGCGAAATCACGCTGCATTTCTAGTCATTTGCATTTCTTCCTAACATGTACCTTCATGCCAAGTTTCGTTACGAATCCGCTATTATTTCTTAGTGCGTTAATTTTTTTTGTCTATGACTGTATTCAGAATGCAGATTTTACAAGTTACTCTCAAACAATTGTTAACTGAACGCATATTTTTTTTCTGTGCAGAAATGCATGTGCTGAAAGTTTTTAAAGCAATATAATAAATCTTTAATACGTATAATATACTAGCCATTACCCACCCGCTTCACTGGGTATTTCACGATGCTGTACTTATGTATACTGTTTACATATATATAAATTATTGATATCTAGCATTAAGAATTCGATTGTATTGAAAAATATATTTATAGCTGTTACAGTCTCGCCCCTTGATAAATTATAATATCTAATATTTCTATTTATATCTAAAATAGAAGTAGAAAGATTTCTTTCGCTCACTTAACCTAATAATCAAGTGGATTTCTACCAAAGCAACTTTCAGTGGGTCTCTACTCCATAAAACAAAAATGCGTGCTAAATTTCAAGTCTATATCTAACAGAGCAAAAACGAAATTTTTATCATCAATACCTCGTTGATAGCATTCTTAGCGGATTCCAATTCAACAAAAGAAGCATGCAAATCAAATTTTATTATTATAGTCTTAGCAGTTCAAAAACGGGAATTTTGTCAATCAATACGCCGCAATAACATTCCCCGCTTCCCCCTGAAGTTGATTTTCATAAAATTCATTCTTAGTGGAACTCTATTCAACTAAAGAAAAGTACTCCACAAATTTCAAGTAAATGAGTTAAGTTCAAAAACAGGAATTTTTCTATAACACGTCTTAATCCCTCGCAACCCCACTCCTTTGGGAGTCCGTTTTCGCAAAAATCTTTCTTTATTCCATGAACGGAACATACCTTCTAATTTTCAAGCAGGAGGTTCTATTAGTTGAAAAGCGGAAATATTTATCTATTACGCCCCTTAATTGCCCTCAGTGACCCTTAGGGATCAATTTTCCCCAAACCATTTTGTAGCGGATCTCTACACCATGAAAGGAATTCGCTTACCAAATTTTAAGACTGTACGTCTAATAGTTTAAAAATGTGGAAATAATTATCTATAAACCCCTTAAGCGCCCGCAACGCCACTTATTAAACGATTTTCACGAATCCCATCTTATTGCGGATCTCTACTTAATGAATGGAATCAGCTTACTAAATTTCGAGATTTTACGTCTAATAGTTTAAAAAAGGAATTAATTGCCTATAACGCCACCTAATACTCTACAACGCCACTTGGAATTCGATTGTAACAACACCCATTTTGCAGCGAATCTGTACTCTATGAAAGGAATCCGCTTACCAAATTTCAAGACTGTACGTCTAATAGTTTAAAAATAGAAATAATTATGTATAACGCCCCTGAAGCGCCCTCAACGCCCCTTGGAGGTCAATTTTCGTAGAAATCATTATTTAGGCAATCTATACTTTACGAAAGAAATCTGTGTACGAAGTGTTTCTACGATTGAACATCTAATAGTTTAGTAATGGAAATAATGATCTATAACGCCCCTTAAACCCCCGTAACGCCCCTTGGGTTTCGAACTTTGTAAAATCCGTTCTTAGCTGACGTCTACTCTATGAAGGAAACCTTCCTACCAAATTTCTAGTCTGTAGGTTTAATAGTTCCGGAGATATCGTGATTAGTCAGTGAGTGAGTGAGTGAGTTGCTTTTCTCCTTTATATATATAGATAATTTAAGTACATTTTCCAATTCGAAACATCTTACGTTAAATAAATAAGCAGCATGAAAATAGTTAATATCAAAACAGCGGTTTAAATAGTAATAATCCACTTTAAATGTAAATTAGTTCCACTTGTTAGTTTTATTTGCGGCATTTACTTCAGTTCTCTCTCTCTCTCTCTCTCTCAACGAATACATAATTACTATGCAGATATTAAAATTATTACAGCTGAAGTGTAAATTCTTTATGAAGTGTTATTAAAAATACCTTATTACATTTTTACAACTAAAGCTAGAGAATTTCTGTAGGATAATTGAAATGAAGAATGTCTTGGAATCTTTCACATGTTACAGTAGTTTAACATATGAAAGAATAAATAAAAATTTTGTTATGTGTAATTTTGATATTTTATTTTTCATTATTTCGCTTTGACTTGTACGAGTAGATAATGAAAATACTTTAATAAAAGTTTATTTTTTGTTTCCTTGCTAATGAAGCTAGAATGTGTTTAAACAATTTTAATGAATTTTGAAAAAGGGTTGTATGAATGTATTACAATACTACCTATTCTTATACTTTAAGTTATAATATTTCGAAACTATATGCTTATAGTGTCAAAGTATTGAAATAAATTACGAAAATAGATTGAACAGGAAAGTATAATAGAATAATATATGTATGGAATTAAATATTATACTTTAAAAATAAATATTATTTTGTTCTAATTGATTCGAAAACTAAAATGAAAGGGTAAGCAAAATAGTGGTCTTGTTGGTTAGTGGCTAATGCCACCTGTCTGACGTAGTCAGAACGAGGCCCACAAAATTCATCGTGGAAATGGGCTAGAAGAACGCCTGTCGTTAGCCTAGGCCTTGAGCATCATACAGGTGACAGTACAAATTAGCTAGGCGAAATTTCCCTAAGGGTCGATATATGGCGACACCACCTATCTCCACTTCCACAATTTTCGCATGGAATTGAAGGAGAGGGAAATATTCTCCAGCCCCTGCACTCATGATTCTGTCCACAAGACTTTCGGACCCACTGACTTAACGAGTACGTACTCCCTGTGTATTAGGAGGCAATAAGCATCGAACCCAGGCCTTCCGGTCTGGAGTCCGGTGCTCGAACCACTTGGCTACCCACGACCTGGTCTTGTTTTTTGATAGTCAAATGATGATGTATAAGGTAAAGTGACCTCAATTTATAGAATTGGAATAAATGAGATGTAATTAAACATAATAGTGGTTTCGAAACAATCTTTGGACTGACATTTAGCCATTATGATCTGATAAAGTTTGTAAAAATGTTTTAACGCTTTTTTTATTTATTTTTTTCACTTAATGAAGATGGTACAAAAAGTTTAGTGTTAAAATTATTGTTTCCTGTATGTATATAAATTAATCGTGTATGCAATAAAGGGTGATTCGCTACCAGACCGATAAATTGGTATTTTAGGTTCGGGGTACAAAGAAGACTTAGAATCACATAGGAATGCAAGACCACAAATGCATAGTTACGAACTATAGTGCAAAGAAGCAGAGAAAAAGGAAACAACACATAATAGAAAAGAAAGCATTTTGTTGAAATGTTGTACTACAATAGGTATTTGAAATTACATGGACTTCTGAGGCCACATGAAGTGTTTGGTGTACAAGACGTCCTTTTTTCAATTGAATACATCATCGTTCGAATATTTGTAGCTGCTTAGAGGGTACGTCATATGCCAAGGATCTTCCAGAGCGTACAGAATACAGTATAGCGAAGTTGGCAGGCCTGGCAGATGGCTTCTGGCCTTAATTGTGATCACGTGTAATACAACCTTTCCATAAAATGTTTTCTGTCCCATTAATGTGTTGCTATTTCTGTTCTTTTTTTTCTGCTTCTTTGTACTACAGCTGGTAACTGTTGCATTTGCGACCCTGCAGTACTTTGTGATTCTGAATCGTCGCTGTATCCCCTACACACCCTGTAAGTTTGTCAGCCTAATAACGAATCACCCTGTACAGCGTTGTCAGACTTCAGAACATTGCACATTTACTTACATGGATAGTGTTTAAAAAATCGTTTATAATACATATAAATAAAATTTATGAAACCTACATATTCCCAGTATTTTAAAATGAACTTATGCTGATAAATATTGATTTAAACTAACATGTATAAAATGATCATTAAGTATTGCAAAGTAGTAAAATACTTAATATTAATATTAATTGATATTTCAATTAATATGTTACAAAAGATATGCAATACTCTTTATTAAAAAAATATTTTACACCAGTCCCAGCCTTGACTGCCAAGTCTAGCCAGCGCAATATAGTTCAGAACCACATAAAGAGTTGCCATAATTTTTAACCGCATTAGTCGGTGCTACGCCATCGAGTCCAGACCAAGAGACCCAATGCCCTCAGAAAAAGTCGTAAGCATATCATAAAGGTCAAGTTCAGGAATCTATTAAACCGAAAGGAAATACTTTGAAGATTTCTTTTCGCGAATAACCGCCTTTAAATTATTTCTCCCCCTCGATTCAAAAACTGTAGTAATTCTTTTTATCATTCCAGTAGGTGGTTCTGCTGTCTCAACCAATGGCGAACTAGGAAATAAATGCTGTCTGGGAAAGAAAAAAAAGGAGCTAAGAGCGTTAAAAGCAGAAGTTTATAAATTTATTCGTTCTTAATCTCATTTTTCCGCAAATCTAATTTTATCTTTTCTTTCGATAACAGCAATTTAAACTCAACGTCACTCAGTAAATCACGTAAAGCAAATCAGAACAGATATTTGGAATAACGAATCTCTTTTAAATATATATATATATATATATATATATATATATATATATATATATATATATATATACTAGCCGTTACCCACCCGCTTCACTGGGTATTTCACGATGTTGTATATATGTATTCTGTTGACATATATATTAATTATTGATATCTAACATTAAGAATTCGATTGTATTGAAAAATATATTGATAGCTGTTACAGTCTCGCCCCTTGATAAATTATAATATCTAATTTCTATTTATATCTAAAATAGAAGTAGAAATCAAGTGGATTTCCACCAAAGCAACTTTCAGTGGATCTCTACTCCATAAAATAAACATGCTTGCTAAATTTCAAGTCTAAATCTAACAGAGCAAAAACGGAATTTTTATCATCAATACCTCGTTGACAGCATTCTTAGCGGATTCCATTTAAACAAAAGAAGCATGCAAACCAAATTTTATTATTATAGTCTTAGCAGTTCAAAAACGAGAATTTTGTCTATCAATAAGCCTCAATAACTCTCCCCTCTTCCCCCTGGAGTTGATTTCCGAAAAAAATCCATTCTTAGTGGAACTCTATTCAACTAAAGAAAAGTACTCCACAAATTTCAAGTAAATGAAATAATTTCAAAAACAGGAATTTTTATAACACCTTAATCCCTCGCAAACCCACTCCTTTGGGGGTCCGTTTTCACAAAAATCTTTGTAAAAGGAACTTTATTCCATGAACGGAACATACCTTCTAATTTTCAAGCAGGTGGTTCTATTAGTTGAAAAGCGGAAATATTTATGTATTACGCCCCTTAATCCCCCTCAGTGACCCTTGGGGATCAATTTTCCCCAAAAGTATTTTGTAATGGATGTCTACACCATGAAAGGAATTCGCTTACCATATTTTAAGACAGTATGTCTAACAGTTTAAAAATGAAAATAATTACCTATGACACCACTTAAGCCCCCGCAACGCATATTAGGAAACGATTTTCACAAAACCCATTTTATGACAGATCACTACTCCGTGAATGGAATCTGCTTACTCAATTTCAAGATTTTACGTCTAATAGTTTAAAAAAGGAGTTAATTGCCTATAACGCCCCTTAATTCTCCTCAACGCCACTTGGGGTCGATTTTCACAAAACCCATTTTGTAGCGGATCTGTACTCTATGAAACGAATCCGCTTATCAAATTTCAAGACAATACGTCTAATAGTTTAGAAATGGAAATAATTATGTATAACGCTTATTAAGCCATCACAACAGCACTTAGGAAACGATTTTCACAAAACCCATCTTATAGCGGATCTCAACTCAATGAATGGAATCAGTTTACTCAATTTTGAGATTTTACGTCTAATAGTTTAAAAAAGGAGGTAATTGCCTATAACGCCACTTAATTCTCTACAACGCCACTTTGGAGTAGATTTTCACAAAACCCATTCTGTAGGGAATCTGTACTCTATGAAAGGAATCCGTTTACCAAATTTTTTTCAAGACTGTACGTCTTATAGTTTAAAAATGTAAATAATTATGTATAACGCCCCTTATGCCCTCGCAACGCCACTTAGGAAACGATTTTCACAAAACCCAAATGATAGCGGATCTCTACTCAATGAATGAAATCAGCTTACTAAATTTCGAGATTTTACGTCTAATAGTTTAAAAAAGGATTTAATTGCCTATAACGCCACATAATACTCTACAACGCCACTTGGGAGTCGATTTTCACAAAACCCATTCTGTAGGGGATCTGTACTGTATGAAAGGAATCCGCTTACCAAATTTCAAGACTGTACGTCTAATAGTTTAAAAATGGAAATAATTATCTATAACGCCCTTTAAACCTCGTTAACGCCCCTTCGGGTTGGAACGTTTTAAAATCCGTTCTTATCTGACGTCTACTCCATGAAGGGAATCTACGTACCAAATTTCAAGTCTGTAGGGTTAATAGTTCTGGAGATATCGTGAGTAGTCAGTGAGTGATTGAGTCGCTTTTCTCCTATATATATATATATATATATATATATATATATATATATATATATATATATATATATATATATATATATATATATGTATTTACTTAAAAAGCCAGTTAAGTTGAAACAAAATAAAAATGATTTCTAGTAATTGAAATGGATTTAGCAAGGGTGGAAAAAAATGAAGAAGACTTGATTTGTAAGGGCTTTAACGGGAACCCAAAAAGAGAGAGAAGTATTTCTTTTGTTAAGAAACTCAAAGAATTTTAATAGATCTGATGAAAGTTACGAAGGAAAATGTTTGTAGTAAGAAGAAGAAATTAGGAGTTCATAATTTTAAGCGTTTATCACACTGTTATAAGTAATACGAAGAATTTTAATTTGAAAAACATAGTTTTACAACTTCAATTTTTTTATATATATAATGTAATATTTGTTGATGTTTTACAGATCTCTTTAATCGTGGCGTTTATAGATGGAGTTTTAATAAGAAGGAGAAATACATTATACACAGAAGCGACATATTTATTTGTTAAAATTCTAATCAAAAGTATAAAAGTAATATCTATTATTTCAATGCCTTATAATACCGATTGTAGACCGATCTGCGTAAACGCTGGGAGAGTGTACATTTTTTCTTAAAATTTTTTCCCAAAATTCAAAATTTGAATATAAGCCGAATTGAATCATAAACTAATTCAAATGTTCAAAATTTAGTTGCGAGGCCGGAACTAGATGGTGACACAATGAAATGGGTTTCGCCTTTGGGGACTTGCTGCGTCTACAAAGGAGAAGTTTCAAAATGCAGCACACCAGGAGGGAAAAAAGTTATTGCAATTTTGGAACGTGTACCATAAAGGCGAAAATGTAGTTCAGAGGGTAAAAGGGGTGCATATAGTACTTTTCAATCAAATTAATGTCAAGTTAAACACCTGCGACAATAGTTTTAGTTATGGTAACTCTATCTACACTGGTGTGCAAAACTTAAGCAACCGGTGGGTTTATTGCCATAACTTCACGAAAAATCATCTGAGAGACATGAAATTCAGAAATGAGGGAGAGTATTATATATATGAAGGATGACGAAATCATCGGCGCTGAAAAAGGAATACAATGCATACGGTATGGAATCAAACATAAACAAGCTTCGTTGAACGCATAGTATTGTGACTCATGATGCTCTATCCAACAGCAAAAACAACAAGCAGATGTTCCTTAATAGGGTATATGCCCTCCCCTTCGCACCGTCTCCGCATACTCAGAACCAGCTGGTGCAACATTT
Source organism: Trichonephila clavipes (assembly GCA_019973935.1). Lineage (NCBI taxonomy): Eukaryota > Metazoa > Arthropoda > Arachnida > Araneae > Nephilidae > Trichonephila > Trichonephila clavipes. The sequence goes on along the minus strand of BMAU01020319.1, from coordinate 246,512 downwards.
ATTGTGGTAGAATTGCCCATTCTTCAATCAGCATCTGTTTGAGTTGTTGGGTGTTCTCCGGATGATGTAAGCGTGCTGCAAAACGTCTCCCCAAATCATACCACACATGTTCGATGGGATTGAAATCTGGGGAGTACGCTGGCCAATCCATTCGAGTGATATCTTCACTTTCCAACAGCTCCTCAACAGCAAGAGTCCGATGTGACCGTGCATTGTCATCCATAATCATGAAGTCTGGCCAATGGCACATCGGAGCAGACGCACATGGGGAAGAAGTACCTTCTCACAATAGCGATCCCCGGTTACAGACCCTCTATCGAAAATGTGGAGCTCCATTATCCCGTTCAGCATAATGCCTCCCCAGACAAGAACTCCAGGACCACTGTTATGGTGTCTTTCCTTTATGTTACTGGTATAAAACCTAGTCCCGATCTCTCTCCAAATCAAAACGTTTTGAGAATCGCTTCTGGTACTGAACCGACTCTCATCCGTAAAGAGGACACGACTCAATTGACAGTTGTCCATTTTTTGTGCTCTCTGCACCACTGTAAACGGTGGAGTCAGTGGTCAACTTTCAACGGGAGGCAGCGTTCAGGATGACGGACGATTAGGCCCCCTTTGTGAAGGCGTCTGGCTACAGTAAGCCACGACACTTGTCGCCCCGTTGCTGTAGAGAGTTGCTGAGCAATGACGCTTGCTGACTGCCGTTGGCTTCTTTTCACCTGCAGGATGAAATATCGGTCATCCTCTGTAGTTGTCGTCCTCGGGCGGTCACCACCAACCTTTCTAACTGCTGTACCTGTGGTTTGGAACGCTTTCCAAGCGCGCGAAACGACACTTTTGTTGATTCCGAACTCTGCAGCTACACTGGTGACGGTACGCCCCTCCTCCAGCTCTCCTATCATTTTTCCTCGTGTGAAGTCGTCAATTTCATTTCTTGTAGCCATATTTCACGAACTGTCTCATTGGCACTTGCAGCGAATATGTTGAATTGCCTCTGCGTCCTTCAGCTTATTTTACTGTTAAGTAGCACGCGCCGACATCACGCGTTTTGCGTACGTTCACGTCGCTTCTTTCGTTTCGTTTCTAATATTTGCATACGCGTGACGTTTCTACTGACTTACGTGTTCACTGTCCTGATCTTCAGTCCTCCTTTTCTGCAATTTCATGGTTATCTGCTTATTTTTTAAATTGTTGCTTAAGTTTTGCACACCAGTGTAATTTGTTACATTTTTTTCACAATATTTCGACGGAAACAGTTGGTGAGGGATGGTGCCCCACGTATTGTTAAGTTCAAGGTGGTAAGGGGATTTGAACTGTCCGCTTTACACTTCGGATACCGATATTTTTCACGCATGAGTCAACTAGAAGGAAAAGGAATCCCTTTTTGGGTCAGTCATTTAGCACGTTTTATTCGTATCCATTGTAGGTTGCAGCTTGCAGAAGAAGTCTCTGTATTATCCATGCTCTAATAACTAAAGTTCCCCTTTTTCGTTAGGAATATGAGCGGAAAGAGAAATTCATAAATATGGGACGTTATATTCGACCTTTATTGCATGCTTTGGCGGCAAAAATCTCTGTAAGATAATACTATGCCATCAGATATCCCGATGAGTGAATGAGAATTTTATGAACATTTCCCGAAACAAGGACTTCGTCACTGAATTTGTAGGATATATGCGACTTCCTTTTACTTATATTAGAGCAGTGCTTCTCAAACTTTCAACATTTGCGACCTAATTTTCAATCATAATTTTCATCGTGCCCCCTCCATTCAGTAAAATGCACTGAATTCAATAATAATACAAATGAATCTAAAGTTACACACACAATTCGACTTTAATTATAAACCGTACAAATTATCAAGATATGTATTAAATTTTGTATGTAATATTATACATAACAAGCCTAAGGAGTAAGTGGTAATTATTAAAGTGGTTCTTAACATAGTATTGCTAAATGAATTATCAAATACATTTTGTGTACTATACTACATTTATAAGTATATTACATCAGTGTAAATGTGTATTTTATTTTTTGTTGTTTCACAACGTGAAGGGTGTATTTTTAGAGGTACAAAACTTTAAATTGCAATAAAACAACGATGTATTATTCGATTGTCATGAGTTTTTTTTATTCGAATGATAATCTTGTGGCATTACATTTTAAATATAATTTCTGGCGAATGACTGCCACGGCTGGCTCGGATGTAGTCCAATCTGAACGTCCAATTTTCGATGACTTTTTCCAACATTTGTGGCCGTACATCGGCAATAACACGGCGAATGTTGTCTTCCAAATGGTCAAGCGTTTGTGGCTTATCCGCATAGACCAATGACTTTACATAGCCCCACAGAAAATAGTCTAGTGGTGTTAAATCACAAGATCTTGGAGGCCAATTCACAGGTCCAAAACGTGAAATTAGGCGGTCAACAAACGTGTCTTTCAATAAATCGATTGTGGCACGAGCTGTGTGACATGTTGCGCCGTCTTGTTGGAACCATAGCTCCTGGACATCATGATTGTTCAATTTAGGAATGAAAAAGTTAGTAATCATGTCTCTGTACCGATCACCATTGACTGTAACGCTGTGGCCTTCATCATTTTTAAATAAGGATTCCACCAGCCCATAAAGCGTACCAAACAGTCAGTTTTTCGGGATGTAACGTTGTTTCTGCATACACTTGTGGATTAGCTTCACTCCAAATGCGGCAGTTTTGTTTGTTGACGTAGCCATTGAACCAGAAGTGCGCTTCATCGCTAAACAAAATTTGCTTATGAAAATCGGGAACAACGGCAATCTCGTTTCGGGCCCATTCGACGAATCTTCGCCTTGCTTGATTGTTTTGATGAATTGCCAAACCAAACTGAGAATAAATCACTTGACAGCTGTTAAATAGGTCGCCATCTTGGAAAGTAATGCCAACTTAAACTTCTATACCTGGAAAAAAACACTCTTTATTTTGTTTTGCTTCCTTTCAGTAAATTAATAATTTTTTTATAAATAATTTATGTTTTACATTTTTTGATAGGTTCGTATCACCACCTAGGGATATCACGCTTCCCTGGGGGGGAGGCGTTCTTCACAGTTCAAGAAACACTGTAATAGAGGAACAGTTCCATTAAAAACACTCAAAAGTTTAAAAATTTAACATCACTTACATATAGCTACCTTTTTCTTTCACTTAAAAAAATATTTACAAAAGTTATTTGCTTATACATACAAATATGCAATGATAATTCATTTAGAAGGATTATTAATATTAGCTCATATAGCTACACTGAGGAGCTCCTATTTATTAATCATATTTACATTAAATTTTTCTCGAATTAAAAGAGAAATTTTTCTGATATCTTCTATTTAGTTTAAAGTCATATATTGTTCAATAACATATTTGTAATACTTATAAATTTATTACAATTTTTATATTTTCAGATATTTTAACAATATACATTAACTAGTGTTACGCACTTAAGAACTTATGTGTGCATGAGAAAGTTCTTTCAATACGTATTTCTAGACCAAACGATTCCAATACTGCAGATATTAGATCTTTCTTCTCTGTAATGAATAATTTTCTTAAATTTATAGCGTTTTGAGGAAAGTAAATCTCAGAAGCCTATAAAGAATTACCCTCTAAGTTACTTCTTTTTAAAGATAGGAAAAAAATATTTTGTAAAATTTAATTTAATGTTTTAAAGAAACTGCAGTGCTTGGAATTTTAATTGAAAAACCAAGAGTTGTACCGAAGAACATTGAATTATTACGTAATAGTATGTACTTCAGGATGTTTTTTTTTTCAAAACGGAAAAAAATATAAGGCCTGAGCAACGGAAAATGCGTTCGATGTTATAAAAACAGACGCACAATGGTCAAATTAATTTTCAGTTTATAACTTAAAACTATAAATTAAAAGGAAATTTTATAAATTATTCGAATAATAATTATTCCTAAAATAGAGGTTTCATTAATATGAAATTATTAAGCTTAACGAATATTATTCCATATAAAAAGGAAGTAGTGTTTGTGTAGTTCTTATCATTAATATGGCATAAAAATAAACATAACGAAGTAATAAAAAAATAATTACAATTTAATTTGCAAAGTTTTGCAAACAGAAGTTTCAGCTACACATACATGTAAGCAAACAAGCGTGCATATACACACACACATACTTGCATACGAATATGTTTTGTGTGTATATAACTTATTGTTGTTAATAAAGGTTAATATAATGCCATATTATATTTTAACCCTCCAACTGGACAGAACGGATTTTTCCGCCCTACTAGAGAGGCTTCGAAAATTGACTGCACGGATTTTTCTGCCTTCAAGTAACGTTTTCAAAAGCGGATTAGCCGCACTTTTCTGAAATCCTTTCCCCTTTTAAGGTTTAACATCTTGAAAGATAATGAGGGACGGAGGAAGCAACACAGCAGGAGTTTTATGGCTCGAAGGGAACCCCGTGTTTTGACCCTGGGCAATGTAAAAAATCGGGGAGAAATTTCTTTACAACCCAAGAAGTGTTTCTTTGCTAGCTTGTATTTTAAAAAGTTTCCAAAAGTCCAAACGCATAAGTAAAATATGTTACAATTCCCTTTTGGTTTCATATAAATTTCAAACTGTAACAAGTTGGAGCGTGTGTCAGGGCTATCTGCTATTTTATATAGTTAGACAAATTATCTTTTTTTTAAGTATATTCTTTTGCTTCATTTTTCTTATTCAAAGCTTTCAGTTTTTGAAACATGATTATTTTATTATAAGATACCGAAAAAATTAATAAAACATCAAACTCTTTAAAATTTGGAACCTTTTCAATTTTCCAACCACTAAAAATGAATAAATGTAAACTTCATCAAATCATTTAAAACATTTTCTTACACTTTGATAAAAATAATAACGAAAAAAAAACTAATTAATATTTATTAGTTTGTTTTTTTTAGATTTCAAAGCCTAAGTGTTCAGGGAAGTTTAAGTACACTGCCTGGTTATATATTGTTAAAATACACCGAATTATAATTGAATTTTCAGTGCTTGAACTTCAGTTTACATCAAAGACAACATGAATGAAGATTTTCACACATTTTTTTTATAACTTGAATGTTTGAATAAATGGTAATCAAAAATATACGGAAACATTTACAGTAGACATTTATGCATATAAATAAACATAAAAATCAATTTTAAATTCAATCTATTGAAAAACATTCGAATTATATATTGTTCAAAAATATCTATTTACACAAAATACCTCAACATTTATCTTTTTTAAAGGCTAACTGAATAAGTAATTAAAATCTGGATATGTTTTGAAATCTCGAAATTTTAAAGCTAGAAATTTTATGTTAGAAATTCCATTTGAAATTTCGAAAAAAAAAATGCATTGCGCAGTTAAAAATTATTTACCATAAGTTTTATCAATTGTTTGAGTATAATAAAAATTTCAAAATTTATTATATAGCTTCTTTGTTATCTATTAATATATTTCGGCCGCGGTAGCCGAGTGGTATAGGTATCGGAACGTGGCTTGCTTTGTCACGAGTTCGAGCCCAGTACCAATAAAGACCCGCCGTGTATGGCAGCGATGCACGTTAAATCTGTCGAAAGCTGAAACGTCCTCCCGTTGGTGTGGTGGGGTAGTTAGGAGAGGGGGGTGCCAGCTCAGGTGTCGTCCACGTCACTTGACCATGGTTCAAAATTACATGGTCCGTCGCCAAAAGCACTCGTGTAGCTGAACAGTGCGACGTTATTATTCAATCATTCATTAAATATATTTCGAAGATTTCATACAATTCGGTTAAAAACCGCATGCTAAGAGCAAAAAATATACTAAAAAAATTGATGAATATACAATTACAATAAATTCTTCCATAGAGAAGCAAAACTGAGAAGCTAAAGCGTAGGAATAAAAATTTTTGAGTATATCTGAAGTAGTTTTCGAAATATTTATTTTAAAGTTTAGAAAATTTGTGTGCGTTATGTTATACTTGATATTAATTAAATGGTTAAAATAATGTGTTAATATTAGTCATGTAATCGTTTGATGACACATTCATACACTAATAAAAATTATCATGGTCATTGATGCGAATGTCAAGAATTTTATGTAATTTTAAATTCAGACATTAAGATATTGATGTAGAAAATATAAAACGACCATCTAAAATACATCAAAAATTCAGTCTGCTATAAAATGATCTTGACAAACAAAATCCGGCATTTTCACTTACTATGATAGACCCGGCTTAGTCAGGGGCGATCTGGAAAAACAGAGAGAGAACCGCGGTTTTGATGGATGCCGCTCTAGCTTTTAAAGTCCCCAGGAAAAATTATATATATATAAATTACAAATGCAAAAATAAATCTTGTAATTTTACATACATTTTTATAACAATGATTTGTGGAATTGGCTTCCAATACATTGTTGTGTTTGACAATATGTAAGGTAACCAACCCTACTTTAGATAGATTTGTACTATTTTTCGTAACCGTATTCCTTTTAAAATTAATTTGTGCAGCCGAAATACACCTTTTGCACCGTTAAAAATTTATGTAAACTATAACGGTTAATTTTAATTTATGCAACTTGTGAAATGTTCATAATTAACCATTTACGTCTAAACAGTTTACATGAAAAAAAAAGTTTGGACTCCCTCATTCATTTATTTTATTTTTCACCGAATAGGATCGAGTGGTAGTGTATGGTGCTTCCACACCACAAGTCTGGGGTTCTATTAACGGGCTGCGCAAGGTCGACTCTGCCTTTCATCCCCGCTATATTGGGTCGATAAATGAGTACCAAGCTCGGGTCTTAAACACTGAAGGTCTCTCTTCAGACAGACCACCAAATCGGGACATATGTTCATGTACCTCAGAGTCCAATGGTCACGTGTAAAAGCTTTTAGTATTTTACAACTGATCTTACAATCTATATACGTTTTATAGTAGTATATTTAAAAATGATAAAGACATTTTTACGACTGATTGAGCTGTTATGCCTCGTTTATAAATATAAAAAATTGCATTCAGCTACAGTTTTTAAAATGTACAGAAATAAGTGGAGAAATAGGATACTTACATATTATGAATATTTTTGACTGCAGTCAGATATGTTTATATTTCAGTTTCTTTACAATTTGAATAGAAGTTTAAGCCATTTTGCGAATAGTTTGATATTGAGTATAAACCCATAGGATGTTTAATATTGTAAAGTGTTTTCTTTGATACCAGCACACATTAAAATAAGGCTCATTTGCAGTTATATGATCAGCTTAAGTGATATTTAAATTTTCAAAAATAGTCTACACGTACGAAAACATTCTTTCACAACCGCACACCACATCTCATACTATATCTTCCCTACAGCAGGAAATATTTGTGTATACTGAAAAATTTAATACAGGATACATTTCCAAGTGTTAAATTTGTTTTTAAAATTTGGTATGAATACATTGTGGAACTGTCGGTTAACTTCACTGAACAAAATTGTTTTAAGTGTACTGTTAAGAAAGACAAAATTAATTAGGGAGAATTTTTCTCACAATAGAATTTGTAATGACTGAATTGTGTTAAAATGTAGTTATCGATGTGTGACATTTTTCCTTATAATAAAAGAAACAGAAAGATATAAGAAATTTAACTTGAGTAGAAAATGGTTAGAAGTACTGCCATGCACATTTGAAGAAGTATATTTCCCATTAAAATTAAAAATTATTGACTGAATGTGTGTTATGTCCATCACAAATGCCGATGTAGAAAAGATATTTTTATTTAATACAAGGAGTTTGAAAAGGAGAGCACTAGGAATGAAAATTTAGATTTTTTTCCGAAAAATATTCAGTTAACATAAAAATATATTTTAAATGATTTAAATTTAAATAAATTAAAAGCATTGAAATCATTTTTTATGTTATTCTAAATTAAAAATATAATTGAATAGAGAAAGATCTGTTTTATTTCATAAATATGCACCATTAATTGTCTTATTGTTTAAAAAAAAGGTAGGGCCTTTACTCTTTTTACCTCATAACTTTTTTTAAAAACAGGAAAGTGTGCGCGTTTTCTTACTCTCATATTCAAAAATGAATACAGGATGCTTTTTTCTGGTTCAAATCGCAATACCAAAATATTTTTTTTAATTTTTAAAAAATGACAGAAAAATAAATTTTATTTGAAGAAAATATAACTATTTTTCAACTTTTAACACGCCATTTATTTCATGTTTTTTTTTTACCCTGCATTTTGTTTTAATTTTACTGTGACTGAATCTACGGGAAAACGACAGAGTAGAACTACGGTTTTCATACAAGATTGCCCAATTCAACTTAACAGCTAGCTGTAAACGATTGATCTCTTGGTTCTTGCTGGAAAAAGGAACCGAACTAGGTCATAAAATTGTCCCCTTTCGACCTCCCAAGTTCTAAAAGGGGGAAATAATTGAAGTCTGTTGCATTTTTAAAGGCAATAGCAAAAAATAAGAGTAAAACACTTTCGGAATAACTTTTCAGGAGGAAGGTATCCAATTAGAGGGTTAATATCTAAATTTAAAATTACATAAAATTCTTGACATTAGCATCAATGACCATTATAATTTTTTTTACTATATGAATGTGTCGTCAAACGGTCACAAGAATATTATTGACATGTTATTTTAACCATTTAATTAATATGAAGCATAACAACGAGCAAATTTTCTTATTTTTAAAATAAATATTTCGAAAACTAATTTAGATTTATACTCATAATATTTCATTCCTACGGTATAACTTCTCTGGTTTGCTTCTATGTAAAAATTTATTGTATATTCTTCACTTTTTTAACATATTTTTTGCTCTTAACATGCAGTTTTTAACCGAATTGTATGAAATTTTCAAAATATATTAAAAAATACTAAATATGCTATATAATAAAATTTGAAATTTATATTATACTCAAAGAGTTGCTAGCACTTATGGTAAATAATTTTTAACTTAGCGATACCTTTTTTTTTTCGAAATTTCCAATGGAATTTCTAACATAAAATTTCTAGCTTTATACGGTCGAGATTTCAAAAAATATCCAGATTTTAATTACTTCTTCAGTTAGCCTTGAAAAAAAGATAAATGTTGAGGTATTTTGCATAAATAGATATTTTTGAAGAATAATTCGAATGTTTTTAAATAGCTCGAATTTAAAATTGATTTTTATGTTTATTTATATGCATAAATGTCTACTGTAAATGTTTCCGTATATTTTTGATTACCATTTATTCAAACATTCAAGTTATAAAAAAAATGTGGGAAAATCTTCATTCATGTTGTCTTGATGTAAACTGAAGTTCAAGCGCTTAAAATTCAAATATAATTCGGTGTATTTTAACAATATATAACTAGGCACTGTACGTAAACTTACCTGAACACTTGGGCTTTAAAATCTAAAAAAAATTAATAGAGATCTTAATTAGTTCTTTTTTGTTATTATTTTTATTAAAGTGTAAGAAAAAAAGTTTCAAATTATTTGATAAAGTTTAAATTTTTTCATTTTTAGTGGTTGGAAAGTTGAAAAGATTTCAAATTTTAAAGTGTTTGGTGTTTTATTATTTTTTTGGTCATCTTATAATGAAATAATCATGTTTCAAAAACTGAAAGCATTGATAAAAATAAGAAAAATGAAGCGAAAGAATATACTTAAAAAAAGATATAATTTGTCTAACTATATAAAATAGCAGATTGCACTGACACGCCCCAACTTGTCAGTTTGAAATTAATATGAAACCAAAAGGGAATTGTAACATATTTTACTTATGCGTTTGGACTTTTGGAAACTTTAAAATACAAGCTAGCAAAGAAACACTTCTTGGGTTCTAAAGAATTTTCTTCCCGATTTTTTACGATTGCCCCAGGGTCAAAACACGGGGTTCCCTGCGAGCCATAAAACTCCGGCTGTGTTGCTTCCTCCATCCCTCATTATCTTTCAAGATGTTAAACATTAAAAGGGGGAAAGGATTTCAGAAAAGTGCGGCTAATCCGCTTTTGAAAACAAAGATAGATATCCAAGATAGAAAAAATGCAAGAAAAAGATACACATTTTACATTTATTGTTGTGTGTTTGCACGATATATGAAGTTTGAATGCATTAACTTAAAAATGAAGCCCGAAAAAAATTAAAACTTTAACAAATAAAGCATTTTTATAGTGGGAATAACTCTTCCCTTAATTTTGAAGGTCTGATCACTTCTTTACCCGACGATTTCGAGGCGCAATCATTTAATCAGCTACGAAAAAAGGGGAAGTAAACTTCGCTGGAAGCGCCGTCTTTAAGGGCATTTTTCTCACAAAAACCGCCGTCTCCAAAAGGTTAAAGCGCTTTATTACTACCTTTTGGACCCGGGCTCGAAACAACAACATAGCTTAATTTTTATGATTTTGTTTTAAAAAGCTCTAAACTTTATTCACGCATTTAAAAAATTCGCCAGCATGTTTGTAATTGGAAGGATAATTTATTTCGTCATGATAAGGTTTTTTTATATTTATTATTATTTTTTTTTTTACTTTTACAAACGATATGTTATGTAATTTAAGATAATGAATCAATGTTGTTGCGTTTATCTTGAAATGATTTTTAAAAATCTCCTACTTTGATATGTTAGATTTACTGATTTAAAAAATAAAATACCAAAAACTTTTTTTTACGATTTTTTTTAAAAAACTCAAGTTTTAAATATTTAACAACTACTTATCAAATTCAAAGTTATTATAACTTCTTCATTTATAAAAATATTTGTATGAAACTTTTTCCATGTATCGAACATTTAAAAAAATACTCACAATTTTAATTCAACATTTAACACAGCTGTAAAATTTTGTAATTATAAAATTTTCTACTTTTTTTTTAACATACAAATATTTTTATAAAGGTACATTTTCGTTTCCGAGGCCTTAAAAGATGCAAATTGAGTGAGTGAATATTAAGGTCTTACTGTTCACTTACTCGAGAGCTTTGATAGCGAGAGGGCTGCGGTAGCCCATTTATCAAGGTATCGGATCATAGCAGGAATTTCATGAGTTCGAGCCCAGTACCACTAAAGACCCGCCGTTCTAGTACAGCGATGCACGTTAATCATGCAGTCATTTTACAGAAGAGTATAAGAAGTTCTGATTTCGTGAAGGAAAGGGAAAATTTATAAATGTAGAGAAAGCCTGTGCAACGCCGAGCCATGCAGCTAGAGTTAAAATATTAGACAACGATGCCCACGCGCATCGGTGTGGAGACGGTATGCTCGCGCATCCATGAATGTGTACGTCACATCTGTGACGATGTGCGCGCGCAACGTAAACATTTATCCCTAACGCGCAATAAGAAGTATAACTTCAAAAACATATATTTTGACTGAATTTGATCGTTTCAACTTATTAGAATACTTTAAAATCATAACTTACTCAATTGTAGTAAGTAAGAAATATTACTGAAATATATTTTCTATATTTTCAAGTTTAATGGTGTATATATATAACACGCACATACACCATCAAACTGCATGTTTAAAAATTTGTAAGTACATTTGACATACAATGCGCTCCATTTGTTACGAAGAAGAATAAAATGCACATGTTCAATGCCCTTATCACGCTTTTATTAGCTTCACTTATATGAAACTTGAATCTTTGAACTCGAATTTAACTCACTTTAAGAGGTCAGATTAATTGGAAGTTTTGCACACTTTTCAAGGACCGATAACAATATAATAATTTCTAAGTTTTGTCTCAATGTGCTGATCAGAATCATCAGGTTTCACAACTTGCCATTTCCAGATTTGGTGACTAATTCCAGACTTGGCGATTAAAAGATTAAGTTACAACCCTAAAGGAAAAACACTCGTGGCTAAAACAAATACAACAAACAACAAAAGTGTTAAATATCCTGTCTGATCTTTGGAATGAAACATCATTCAAGCTTTCATTTTAACGAAAAAATCTGAGAACTGAATCATAGGTCACCGGATTAAATAATTTCTCTCAAACCTTTCGATTCAAAACATGTTCTTTTATGTGTAATGCTGATGCAAGTTTAAGAGAGAATATTGAGCTCTTTGTAGTGAAAAATATCTTTGACTTTACACCTTCTTTCCACATGAAATATTCCAATATTATTTCTTCTTGATTTCCTTCAGTAGGATTATCCTATATTTTGCAAACCAAGCCGTATCGACGCACTGATAGGATGCAAACGGGTATTTAGATTCTAAAAAATCACACATTTATAATTAATTCCTCTATAAATAAATGTTAGCTTAAAAAAAACTAAAAATAAACACGCTTTATTGAAGATCAAACTAAAACATGAAAAATAAACTATAGTTTAAAAAAAAACGAAAAAAACTCGTTTTTATGGTTAATCGAACTAAAAAGTGAAAAATAATTCTTAGTATAAAAAATAAATAACGAGAGAAAATGATCGTCATTAGGGTAAAAGCGTGGGGTGTGCTTTGTACTACATTTTTAATATTCCTCTGCTTTTCGAAATATAACTCGTAAGAAATGATAACAATTGAAATCGAGCACCCCATACTTTTACCCCAACGACATTCATTTTTCTCGTTAGTCATTGTATTCTTATATTAAGAATTTATTTTACTTTTTAGTTCAATTAAACATAAAAAGCAAGTTTTTTTTTAGTTTAGTTTTTAGAGCAAGTTTAGTTTTTTTTTAAACTATAATTTTTTTAAAGCCTAGAAATACTGCGAAAGCGGATAGTAAAAACATGGAATGAATTAAACTTGGCATAAATAAAAAAAAATACTCAAAAATGTAATGCGTCTAATAACCTAGATGGAACGGAAGTTGCTTAGTTATTTACCAGAATAACAATGAGAGTGCAAAGATGAAACAGAATTCACTTGGAGATATGATGGAAGACAAATAAGTCAAACTTTTCAAGTGATCCAATAATCAAAGTTCATTGAGTCTGTCATTTCTTTTCCATAAACAACATTTAGATACATAGAGAAATCTAATTCTTTATTGCTCATACTTCCTTTATTTTTTTTTTATCAGAAGTATATAGTAGCCAGTGCTTCTCAAACATTCAATTACCCAATGTCCAATCATAATTTTCATCCTACCTCCCCTCCCCTCCTCCATACAAATAACAATGCAATTAATTCAATAATACTATACGTTGACGCTAAAGCTGCAATACGATATTAACCTCTTAAGGGCCACCGGTGTGTATATACGTTTTGCTCAACCGGTGCGTTAAATGCCCAGGACGTATGCATCCGTATTTCCAAAGGCCTTGGAATGCAAAAAAAAAAAAGACCTTGACTGTGATTGCAAAAGAGTTACTTATTTCACAGGATTAGCTTACTGATACATTTATAAATGTAATATATCAGTGTAAATGTTAATTTAATATTTCATAGTGTCACAATGTATTTTGTTTACTTTCAGTAATTTAATAATTTTTTTAAAAAATATTTTGTTTTCTCTTTTTTAAGATATTCGCGCCCCCTTCGTAGAGTTATCACGCCCCACAGTTTGAGAAACGCTGTCGTGTTCCCTTAAATTTTGATTTTATTTTTCGTGTTAAAATTGCATGTTATTCTTCAAGATATACTGTAACAATTAATGATATCATTTGAAGCACTTCATCCTGCAATAAATACCTTTAAATTGGAACAATATTTGCTTTGCACGCAACAAGAAGTGAAAAATCCTTTTAAGAAGCTGTTGCATGAACAATCGGAACACGTGTGCTCCACAATCCCTTTTACTCTGCGCTGTACAAGTGTGCATTCATTAAACCCAAGACTTCACTTTTGATTTATATGGGAGAGAAGTTCAAACCAACGGCAGTGGTCCGCTCCATAGACCTTTCCCTTTAAAATGACCGGAAGCGAGGAGAAGGGATGGTTCAATACATTTCGCGTGCGGTTAAAGTTTGGCAATTAGAGAAATTAAATGCAAACTGTGTATCGATGCTCTTTCGGCTCATTTGTATGCTCGTTGAAATATACGAGTATAATGGTAGATATTGCAATGTTTACTTATCCGTTGTTTGTAACAATCCTTTGTAGCGAAGTGATAATGGGTCACATAATAAAACTAACCAAGAAAGGACCTTTGACACAGTTACAAGGTTTATTAAGGGAGAGCGAATAGTAATATATATATATATATATATATATATATATATATATATATATATATATATATATATATATATATATATATATATATATATATATATATATATACGCAGTTATTTAAATTGACATCCCAATATTAAAATGAATAACAAAATGGAAGAAATCGGAAAATTTGTTGACGATTTGATTCTAAAAAACACAATAATAATAATAATAATAGCAAAAGAAAAAAAAGCAGAATATTTTCCCAGAAACTCAATAAATACTTTGCTTTTCAAAAAACTTGAAAATTTTGAGATAAATTTCTTTAAATTACTGTGAATGTTTTTGTTTCATTGGTTTTAATTAAATACATGTATATATATACGTCTATGCAAATAAGGTAACTTAATTTTGTTGAATATATGCTTTTTTGTAGTATCCATTAACTAGAAGAAATATTTCATTCACTCTCAGTTTCGTGTTAACCAATTTTCGCTCTATTTGAAGTATAAGAAGGTGTGCATATAAAAAGTATAATAATGTAGGGTTGGATATGTGCAATGCGACAACCTCTCCCCCTGTTGCTTTGGGTGGAGCAGTCCACACTGACGTCACCCCCCCCTTCAGGAATGTCCGACTAAAGGACACACGGGAAAATACGCAGTCGGACGTTAGGGACGCTAAGCTTTAGACGTAGGAGAAAGACGTCTCCTTTGCTGTTTAGTATACTTTAGATATTTCATCCTTCATCTTGTTAAATAAAGCATTTATCATCCTTAGGTTGTAGTCATTTTCCCATATTATGGGGGCTCGAACTTTCTCTTGCATATTAAGGAAAATCTCCTCTAGACGAGAGGAAATTTTAAGACGCGTTAATATTTTTCTTCAATGGACGCTACATTGCAAAAAGCGTAAAAACGACTTGTTGCTGTTGGACTTTCTTTTTCTTGGATTCATATAGTGCCTCAACTAATTCTAAATTTATTGTATGGACTGCTCCCCAACCCCAGGTAGGCAAAATTTAATTAAACGTATTTTTTTTGCTTATTTTGGCTTTAAAATTACTGTATTTAGTAGTTTTAACTCAGAGTGTGATAGGGAAATTTTGATTACAACCTAGCACCGTCTATAAATTTTCAAAGTGATTAATTTTGTATATTAAGATGTCCTGTACAAATATTAAATTAGGCGATATTCCTATAATTGCTAATTCGTTGAAATGTGGTACAACTCGTGTTGTAAAAACATTAAATTCTATATTAGGATTCACCGAATTTGACCGTTCTTCGTGAAATAAAATAAGAAATTTTTCTACATTCCCTAAAGAGTTTAGAGTTGAAGACCACAAAGAAAAAATTTTAACCGAATTCTCATTGCCTGATTTGATCTCAGTCGCTAATTTATTGCATTTAGACGTAGAAACAAATGAGCAAAATTTATGCAATAGTATATTTAAAGCTTTGACGAACTTAGATGAATTCCAACTAACATTAAATAATTCGGAGGCATCCTTTTCTGAAGGCGGAATTTCAAAAACCACGTTTCAAAAACGAATCACGTTAGACAGGAATTTTTCATCGGAAGGGACAGACCAGCACTCACCTTTTCAACATCTTGTTAGCAACGAACCCCTACCCATTGTTCAAGGTTATTATTTCATACCGGCACATCAAAACGTTTCATCTCTTTGTACACAAAATACTTTTCCTCCCTATTCAAACGATGCTTCCCTTACAGAGATGAATACCCAGTTTTGGACTTTATTGCGGGATATTTCGGCGACTAGTAGAAAATTTGCCGCTGAAGATTTTTATTCTGTAAATAGTTTCTTTCGCGATGTTGAAGAAAATTTTAATTTATTCCCATCTATCAGTTCTTCTCAAAAATTAATTTTCGCGAAACGTCTAGTATGTGGAACTGCTAAATCATTTCTTTTTTCACAAAGAAATTTAAATACATATGAGTCATTCAAAAAAGCTTTAATTGAAGAATTCTCGGATTCAGTTACTTCCATAGAAATTCACCGCAAATTAGGAAAAAGGAAAATGTATAAAACCGAGAATTTAATGCTATATTTTAATTCCATGCGTGAATTAGCAAATAGATGTGATTCAAAAATTGACGAAGCATCAGTTATCCAGTACGTCATTAATGGAATTGACGGGTCTCGTCCAGATAAAATAATCCTCTATGGTTCAACATCATTTTCCGAATTTATGTAGAAATTATGTACCTATGAAACTGTCATTAAAAACATGGGAATACAAAACTCTAATTCACCGAATTTTTGTCATTCATATGAAAGCCAAGGACGCGATTTTAAACAATAAAGCTTCCAAAGAAAACCCACAAAATTTAACGTTTCCGACGCAGCTAAAAATCCCCAACATTGTTTTAATTGTAATGATATATATATATATATATATATATATATATATATATATATATATATATATATATATATATATAGGTCATCTATCAAAATCTTGTCCTAATCATTCACGTGGCCCCAGATGCCTCTCATGTAATCTTTATGGTCACAAATCATTTGAATGCCGACGAGCTAATTTAAATAACACTTCTACACCCCCTTCTGGTGTAAATGCTGTGCATGAATTGTCTTCTCCTATTAATATGTGTAAAGACGTAACAATTTTTGGGCGTAAACTTAACGGGTTAGTAGACACAGGCAGCAATTTAACACTATTAAGAAATTCTACTTACATAAATATAGGTGCACCGCCACTGAAACAAACCAACATATTATTAACAGGTTTTGGTTTTTCGCGAATTAATGTGATAGGAACTTTTGATTCTGAAATTACTATCAATGATCAAATTTTTCCTGTTACTATTTCTGTTGTACCAAATTCTTGTACAAATTATGACCTTATAATCGGTTGTGACATAATTAAACAAGCACATCTAAATATATCGCCTACAGGCGTAAAATGTGCACAAATTTTAAGGCCCTCTGATAAAGCAAATAAAAATTTTATTATCACGATTTCTGACGGTTCACCCACATTTGATATCGGTCCAAATGTTTCTCAACATAAACGAGGTGAAGTCAAACAACTGCTATCGACATACACGCCTAAAAAAACAAAAACTGTAAACATTGAGCTTGATATCGCTCTCACCGACATTTCGTAAGCCCCGACGTTTGCCATTTGCTGAACGAGATATAGTGGACGCTCAAGTTGATAAATGGGTTAAAAATTGAATTGTTGAGCCGTGTTCATCCCCTTACGCTAGTCAAGCTGTGGCAGTAAGGAAAAAAGACGGGAAATCAAGAGTCTGCATTGATTATAGACGCTTAAATCGCAAACTTATTAAAGATAACTATCCTCTTCCTTTAATTGACTATATTTTAGATTGTCTCCAAAATGCTAAAATATTTACTACTCTAGATCTAAAAAATGGATTTTTCCATGTCGCGGTAAATGAAAGGAGCCGTAACTTTACTAGTTTTGTTACTCACAATAGTCAGTATCAATTTAGACGAATGCTTTTTGGACTAAGTACTTGTCCTTCCACCTTTATGCGGTACATAAATACCCTTTTCCGACATCTGATTTCGAAAAGTATTGTTCTCCCATATATGGATGATGTCGTTATTCCCGCTGCTAATGAGTCCCAAGCCCTTGAATATCTCAAAATTGTTCTAGAGGTAGCTTATGATTACGGACTTGAAATAAATTTTAAAAAATGTCAATTTTTACATAATACAATTGAGTTTATTGGCCATATTATAGAAAACGGTAGATTGTTTCCTTCCCCTTCAAAAACTAAAGCTGTTATTAATTATCCTGATCTTAAAAATATTCAAGAAGTTCGCCGATTTCTTGGCCTTACTGGCTAATTTAGAAAGTTTTTACTCTCATATTCGACCATAGCAAAATCTTTGAGTGACCTCCTTCGTAAAGACTCCCTTTTCCAATTTTATGCTGAACAACAGGCAGCATTTCAAAAATTAAAATACTTACTTTCCCAACAACCCGTTTTAAGTATTTTTAATCATAATTCTCCCACTGAGATTCACACTGACGCGTCAATCGATGGTTTGGGTGCAGTCCTACTCTAAAAATCCATACATGACAACCCGTTTCACCCTGTATTCTACATGTCAAAGAAGACATCAGACCATGAACGAAAGTACACTAGTTTTGAACTAGAAGTCCTTGCAGTGGTCGAAGCACTTAAAAGGTTTCGCATCTATGTACTAGGAACATTATTCAAAATTATTACTGACTGTAACGCCCTCGTCAAAACACTGAGTAAAAAAGGGCTTAACCCCAGGATAGCCAAATGGGCACTTTATCTCCAAGAATTTAATTATACAACAGCACACCGTACAGGCCCAAAGATGGCTCATGTGGATGCCTCAGTCGACCTCCACATTGTATGCTAATCCAAAATAGTGTTCATCTTCAATTTCTCAAAGCACAACAGGCTGATGACCAAATAACAACAATAAAGACGCTTCTAGAAACAACGCCGCATGACAACTATATCGTAAAAAACAAACTTTTTTACAAAACAGTCAATGGCACCGATTTACTAGTGGTACCTGACGAAATGCAGGCTAACATCATTAAAACTGCACATGAACGTGGACATTTTGCTGTTCTACGCACGCAAGATTTAGTTAGCAAAAACTTTTACATCCCACGACTTAAAGACAAAGTTCAAAAATGCATTCAAAACTATGTTACATGCATTCTCACAAACCGGAAACGTGGTAAACAAGATGGCACGCTTAACCCGATAGTAAAAAACGATTTACCACTCCATACATTTCATTTAGATCATTTCGGTTCCCTAGCGACAACTTCTAAGAAATATGAGTATGTGTTTGCAGTGATTGCCGCATTCAGTAAATTTACATGGCTGTATCCCACTAGATCTACGGACGCTGCAGAAGTCATAAATCGATTAGAAAACCAAAGACATGTCTTCGGAAACCCCGCTAGGATTATCACTGATAAAGGATCCGCATTTACTTCCTCAGCATTTGAAGATTACTGTAAAAAGCAAAACATCCTTCATATCTCCATTACAACTGGTCACCCAATATCTAATGGCCAAATTGAAAAACAAAATTCCACCGTCATTGCTGTGCTGTCAAAACTTTCTGTCGACGATCCCGAGAAATGGTATTCTCACGTACCCCACCTGCAAGAAATCCTGAACTCAACTTTTCAAAGAAGCATCAAGATGACTCCATTTGAGCTAATTTTCGGCACCAAGATGAAGTCTTGCCAGGACGAATGAGACTTCTTAACGATGAGATTACAGCTCAATTCCAAGAACAACGGGATGCTCTCCGTCAAGATGCCAAAAAGCAAATCTACAAAGTTCAAGATGAGGCGCAGACAAGCTCATAAATATCAACTACATGACCTAGTAGCAATTAAACGCACTCAGTTTGGTCCAGGCTTGTAACTTAAGCAAAAATACCTCGGACCATACAAAGTTACAAAAGTCAAGCACAATGACACTTATGACGTAGAAAAGTGTGATTTTGTCGACGGACCTTCAAAAGCGTCTACTTGTGCAGAATTCATGAAACTCTGGTCAAGCCAAACTAACTCTACTTGATTTCTCCATTTAAAACTGTTCACAATTTTTCTTCCTGTGAAAGACTTTCGTTATGGACATCAACAACAGACTTTTTATCTATTTATTTATTTTTGATTCCATTTTTATTGAATGACTCTAACATTTTCTTATTTCATTTTAGTACAAATTTAAGTGTTTAGAAGTAGGAGCATCATGCTTTAATATAATCCTGTTCCTTATTCCAGATTCTTATTTTAGCGTTGATCTTATTTGTATCGTTAACGTAATTTGTTTTACCCCAGTGGTAATGTATGAAGTTTTTTCTATTTATGTTATATTACTTTAAATGTGTTTATTTTTCAGTATTTTTGTACTTTTTCTTTGATGATATTTTGTGTTGTGTATAATTCTTTCATCTGTTGTGTAACTGTGTAGATTTTTAATATTTCCTTACTATGTATCTGTACCATTTTACCATTGTATGTAATCAGGCGAGGTCGCCTTCCCGGTCATGATGGCCGATGTAGGGTTGGATATGTGCAATGGACAACCCCTCCCCCTGTACTTAGGGTGGAGCAGTCCACACTGACGTTACACTCCGTCAGGAATGTCCGACTAAAGGACACACGGGAAAATACGCAGTCGGACGTTAGGGACGCTAAGCTTTAGACGTAGGAGAAAGACGTTCTCTTTTGCTGTTTAGTATAATTTAGATATTTCATCCTTCATCTTGTTAAATAAAGCATTTATCATCCTTAGGTTATAGTCATTTTCCCATAGTTATGAAGGTTGTGATGTTGAGTAGAATGAAATAGAGTGGAAGAGGTAAGACATGCATTTATTAGACGTAAATCATGTTTACAATATGAATAATTCGTCACATTCTTTGTCAAATACCTTTTATTTTTTATGCTCATAAGTTGAAACAATTAAAATTTCAATAAGCCCACTTTACACTTGAAGTTTCTTTCATTAATGTTGTTTCTCATCCGAGATAGTGTAGCTAGCTACATCATCTCCATAAAACAAAAAAAATCACCAAAAAATCCAAAAATAAAATAAGATATCCCTAAAATCTCGTCAATAGTTTTCTTGTAAATGTATAGTGTCTTCGTGGCATGGGGGTACTTTAAACGGCATTTGAGCCACAAGTCCTCTCGTGAGGTAGTTGGAAAGGGAAGAGAGATGGAGACCCCTGACCCCTCCCAGGGTTATCTTCCTCTAAATTTTGTTGAAACCGAGTGAAATCGTTCTGTCACCTTAATGGTGATCAAAGCTACGGTAAACGACAGGCGTCACTTTGCCCTTTTCCATGATGAATTCCGTGGGCCTTGATCTGGCCTTTGCCGATCAGGTGGAATTAGTAACATCAACAACAAACAATTAAGAACATGACTGGGGGTAGTCTTATCAGCCTTGCACCAATGGAAGAATGAAAGACTTTCCCGCTCTGTTGAAAATCAAGACACTTGATGTGGTCACAAAATAGCGTGATTGAGCTGTTTGCTCATTCCTAGGAATATTGAGCTGGTGACACCAACGAGGTATTTCCCCAAAATACGAAAGGTTAAGACGTGGTGTTCTCCAAAGTGTATCTCTTAATAGAGAAGAACTCGGTAAAAGTTAGACAAGCATTACCCTACAAAGTGTCAGCAGTGGCACACTTGGCTAAACTCTATCGGCTATCTCATTAAAGTTCAATCAAATAGGGGAGGAAATCCTTTGAAAGTACACAGTGTGCCTAGAAAAAAATTGCACTACAAGAACAAAGATTCTTAGGCTAGTCTTATCATTAACAATTGTCCAACGAGAAAGATGCTTTATAGAAGCTCGACTGTCAACTAAAACCCAAATGTCCCTGAAGACATCACATTACATTCGATTCCTTTTAATCAGAGACTTTAGTATCGCACCTATTTTTATGTCGTGTAAATGTTTTTCTGTATTTGTCAAAAACACATGGACTTGGAATAATCAAATGTTTCCATTAACACTAGAATGTTCTTCGATCTCAATTTAACACAGTAGACTATTTACTTGGTTCTTCTTTCCACATTTTTCAGTGAATTTGAAAAGATTTTTTGTGACTTAATTACTTTCCTTGGTGATTACATAGAGAGGTTTTGTTGTTCTAGGTGGATTAAGAAAGAATTTAAGAAAATACACCGAGAACGTCCGCTGCTGTCGTTTCGACACCAAAATAATAATGTAAATAGATGTGGTTTAAAAATATATAGTTCACTAAGTAGATCCAATAATTAAGACAAAATTGCCAAAGTCCTGCCACACATGTATATGGCGTTGAATGCAGTGTTATTGGATTCACAGTGGAAATGCATCAATTATACTAAAATGCATTTGTTTCGTTACCTAGTATTTGCTTATCTGCTCATAAAAAATCGTTCGCTTTGATAACTTAGTGCCGTGCAGACATCTTGAAACGATGGCTGGAAGAAAAGGTCTAAACCCGGAAGAAATTGCTAGTTTGTTGCGATAGTTTTCTGTAAATGGTTCGGAGGGTGGTAAGCTTTCCTGCTCTAATTTAGAATCCGAAGAAGACATTAGACTGTGTGGAAGTGACTGCGAAGAATTTGAGGAAAGTGCAGAGGTTATTCATAATATTCTAGTAAATACGGATATATAGGAAGGATTGCACAGAATTGATACAACATATTATATAGTAATATTTCTGACAGATTTGCGACTCGAAATATTTTGCGGCAAAGCAGTGGCCCGACAAGCTTCGCGAAACGTAAAGTCAACGTTAGATTTTTGTAATATAAAAAGTCATGAAATTACAGAAAATAATATGAAAAAGTCTTACACCTAGACCCAACTAAAAAGTAGCCCTGCAATTAATTAGTTACAGCAATTATTTTATATATTTTACATTGCGGAGTAGATATAACACAGGTGGACGTTTAAAGGTAATTGAAATCCCAGACATTCTAGAGTTAAATTGTAGGAAAGGTTTTAGTCATGAACTCGTGACCGTCGAGTTGAGAGTCCGTGCTCTAGTAGCATTAAATCGTGGTAGATGGTTGGATGTACATCAAATGCTTCCTGGATTCAAGTTCTCACGTTCAGACGATGTTAAAGTCGGTTGCTATCTCAGGTGGCGTCCTCAGCAATTGACAATGTTTCGTTGCCAGTCTTAGGGTGCAACATCCATATAGAAGCCCTAGTCTAACCAATGAAAAAAATTAAATAAATTGATCAGTGGATCTAAAATTTAAGGACAAGAAAAAGAAAAAAGAAACCATTTATTGTTTCTCACGTCGTAAAACGTAACACAGTTAATATATAGTATATATATATATATATATATATATATATATATATATATATATATATATAATATAAATCTTCTGTGCGTGTGTTTGTCACTAAAATCCTCTTAAACGGCTGGACCGATTTCGAGGAAATTTTTTGTGTAGGTTCAAGTAAATTCGAGAATGGTTTAGAATCACAATTCGATCCGATATCGCAATTAGTTAAAAAATATATTAATTAAAACAGTTAAAATACAACTCAACATTCACCTGCATTGTTGTAGCAACGCTATTGTTATAAACATATAATTTTTAAAAAAAAAATCAATCCCTACGTATATCAACCAAGAAAAAATTTATTTCAGCTACTTTTATTAAATAGTTGTAATTAATATAAATATGTATATACATATGACAGAATCACAATATTAAGTGGTAATTAATTTTTATTAATTATCATTAAAGTATCTTATTGTCATCAAAAACAATCGTGTACATAAAATTTCCTTTCAACTGAATGCTTTAACACGTGAGAAAAAAAACCTTTTCAAATTTTGACATAAGTTGCCAAAATGGTCGCTAAGTCGCCAACATGGCTGTATTTGTAATTTTTTAAATAATTAGTTTTAATCAATTAATTTTTATTAATTATAATTAAAAATTATTGTATTTTCATCCAAAATAATCATGTACATTACATTTCCTTTCAATTGAGCGCTTTAGAATGTATTTTATTAACGATTGAAAATTCCATCAAGATAAATAAACAAGTAAACAAACAAATAAAAAATATGTATAGAGATCGTTTGCTAATGATAGGAATTGAAAAAGACGTAAGTTGGCGTCGAAAATTGATTTTCAGCCAAACTGGCTAAAACCTGGTCTTTATTACGAAAATGCAGACGATTCACACTTTTTAGCGTTTTTAATTAATATCTTTTTAAATAATCTTTATATATGTAATTCTTTTGTGCGTGTGTATGTAACTGAACTCCCAAACAGCTGGACCGATTTTGATGAAAGTTTTTGTCTGTTCCAGTGGACTCTAGAATGGTTTCGATTTACAATTTGGTTTGGAAATGTTTATTTAATTAATATTTTATTTATAAATTGTTGATCTTGGACTGTTTTACATTGGATCCGGCAGACTGCGCTACGATCGCAGTATCGAATATTCAAAAAAGTTTTATTGTAATTCAAGTTGGTCCCGACAGTTGGTGATATGATCATTTCAGGAAAATATTTTGTCACTTCGTGTAATTATTTTGTTGAAATAAATCGTGTGTTAATTAAATTATTACATTCAGATGTAATTAATGGTGGAAATTTTACTCAATTTTACTCAAAACAGTAAAGAATGTTAAAGCTTATTAATAAAAATTTGGAATTTATGAATTTAAGATATGTGTACACTGTACAGGACAACGTCTGTCGGGTTCTCTAGTATATCTATAAAAATATATATAAAGGAGAAAAGCGACTCACTCACTAACTAATCACGGTATCTCCAGAACTATTAAACCTACAGACTTGAAATTTGGTAGGTAGGTTCCCTTCATGGAGTAGACGTCAGCTAAGAACGGATTTTGCAAAGTTCGAACCCCAAGGGGCGTTACGGGGGTTTAAGGAGCGTTATAGATAATTATTTCCATTACTAAACTATTAGATGTTCAGTCGTGAAAAAAAACTTGGAACACAGATTTCTTTCATAAAGTAGAGATTCCCTACATACTGAATTTTACAAAAATCGAACTCCAAGGGGCGTTGAGAGCGCTTAAGATACATAATTACTTCCATTTTTAAACTAATAGACGTACAGTCTTGAAATTTGGTAAGCGAATTCCTTTCACAGAGTACAGATCCGCTGCAAAATGGGTTTTGTAAAAATTTACTCCCAAATGACGTTGTAGAGTATTAGGTGGCGTTATAGGCAATTAACTCCTTTTTTAAACTATTAGACGTAAAATCTCGAAATTAAGTAAGGTGATTCCATTCATTAAGTAGAGATCCGCTATAAGATGGGTTTTGTGAAAATCGTTTCCTAAATGGCATTGCGGGGGCTTACGGGGCGTTATAGATAATTATTTCCATTTTTAAACTATTAGACGTATAGTCTTGAAATTTGATAAGCAGATTCCTTTCATAGAGTACAGAGCCGCTAGAAAATAGGTTTTGTGAAAATCGACTCCAAGTGCCGTTGTGGAGAATTAAGGGGCGTTATGGGCAATTAACTCCTTTTTTTTAAACTATTAGACGTAAAATCTTGAAATTGAATAAGCAGATTCCATTCACTGTGTAGTGATCTGTCATAAGATGGGTTTTGTGAAAATCGTTTCCTAAGTGGCGTTGTGGGGCTTAAGTGGCGTTATAGGTAATTATTTACATTTTTAAACTATTAGACAGACAGTCTTAAAATATGGTAAGCAAATTCCTTTCATGGTGTAGAGATCAACTACAAAATAGGTTTGGAGAAAATTGATCCCCAAGGGTCACTGAGGGGATTATGGAGCGTAATAGATAAATACTTCCGCTTTTCAACTAATAGACCCACCTGCTTGAAAATTAGAAGGTATGTTCCGTTTATGGAATAAAGTTCCTTTTGCAAAGATTTTTGTGAAAGCGGACACCCAAAGGAGTGGGGTTGCGATGGATTAAGGCGTGTTATAGAAAAATTCCTGTTTTTGAATTTAACTCATTTACTTGAAATTTGTTGAGCACTTTTTTCTATAGTTGAATAGAGTTCCACTAAGAATGGATTTGACGGAAACTAACTCCAGGGGGAAGCGGGTATAGTTATTGGGGCGTATTGATAGACAAAAAATTCCCGTTTTTTAACTGCTAAGACTATAATAGTAAAATTTGGTTTGCATGCTTCTTTTGTTTAATTGGAATCCGCTAAGAATGCTGTCAACGAGGTATTGATGATAAAAATTCCTTTTTTGCTCTGTTAGATTTAGACTTGAAATTTAGCAAGCATGTTTATTTTATGGAGTAGAGATCCACTGAAAGTTGCTTTGGTGGAAATCCACTTGATTATTAGGTTAAGTGAGCGAAAAAATCTTTCTACTTCTATTTTCGATATAAATAGAAATTAGATATTATAATTTATGTTCTTTTTATATCAAAAGGCGAGAGTGTAACAGCTATAAATATATTTTTCAATACAATTGAATTCTTAATGCTAGATATCACTAATTAATATATATGTTAACAGTATACATATATACAACATCGTGAAATACCCAGTGAAGCGGGTGGGTAACGGCTAGTATATATATATATATATATATATATATATATATATATATATATATATATATATAATTATTCTTCCTTAAACATAAAATTATCTCTTTTAAAGTTACGTTAAATAACTAATTCATTTATATATTATTAACATTTGTTTTAAAGAAAAAAGTATTTAAAAAAATAATTAAACTGTAGATGTGTAATTTCTTAGCATGGATGCATCTGAAGGAAACTAATTTTGTTACATTAGAGAAATGATGTCATAAACCTCCATTTCTTAGATGTTTCCCCCCCACACACGCACACCGAATGTTATAATGTATTGCAGTATTATACAAATCATTTTTTTTTGTTCTTGAAGCAAAATTTAGTTCTCTTTTCTAAAAGTTATTATAGTGATAAATGAGAATGATATATATCTTTAAATATGTTATGAAATTGTACCTAATACATTTAACTTTTTTTTTGGTAGCCACTTTTTTCTTGAAATTTTTAATTGGACTTTTTCTCAGTTTTTGGTCACTCATAATCTTGCATCATTAACTCAATGACTTTTGGTAGTTTCTGTTTTTCCACATCTTTTTTAGAGGGATCACACTATGTTTCAACAGTAAGTACAAAATAGAATTATTCTTCAATAAATTCCAAAAGTGTGCAAAAATATGGCTTTCCATTTGGAAAAACACTTAACATTCTTCAAGGAAAGAAATGAGGAAAATTCCAAAGGTTGTAATGCATTCCTCGATTGATGAGTTGTTTTAGGCCTGCGATTGCAGTTGTAGTTTGGGACCCCAAATAATCAGAAAATGTTATAAAAATAATATATTTTATTTCAGAACAATCAATTTGTGACGGGTCTTTAAGAGACATTCACACTAATCCTCTTGGGGAATCTTTGAGCTAGCATTCGTGCTTAATTCACAGCCATCCCTCTCAAGTAGAAACCCTGCTATGTAGATTAGTTAGAGCAGTGTTTCTCAAAGTGTGGGGTGTGCTCCCCTGGGGGGCGAGATAACCTTACAAGGAGGCGCGAGCATATTGAAAATTTAAAGATTTTTTTAAAAAAATTAACCGGAAAGAGAAGTAAAACAAAATGCTTTCTTCCATAATAGTAAAAAAATACACAGCAACACTGATATAATTTATGTTTATCATCTGGTGTTTTTCTGTCATCAAATAGCTATCTTTGATCCCAAAACCAAATTAAAGAAAAAAAAAGGTTTTGTTTAATTTGCTGTATTTCCTCAATGAGAGATTTCTTTATTATGTTTTAACATAAAATACTACTCGTTAAAAGAAAAAACGAAACCCAGATACTGAGAAAAATTCTAAGATAAACAATTCATCACTGTAATTATTATTGAAATACTGTACATTAGTTGTAGAAAAAGAAAAGGAAGACATGATTCACTTTTCAGCGGGGCTGCATAATACATTTGCTAATCATTTGATTGGCCTTCAAACTTATGGTATGGTTAGTTCTACATTAGAGTTCCGTCCCATCTTTTATTTGTTTGCTTTTCGCTTAGGGAAATATAAATAATAAAGAGTTTTACGATATTTGGAAAAAAAATTGAGTGATTTAACATTTCTGTAATATTTGTGAAAAGTGTCTCTGATTTGCGTCCTTTATTATGGTCTTGCACGTTTGAATCATTTTAGTTCAGTTTTATTGGATTTTTTCTCAAATCATCACAGAAAAATTGAATAGTCCTTGAAACCGGTGAGTATACTTTCTCTTAAAATATTATTCACTGGAATTCCAATTTGTATCGTGTACAGTAAAAATAATTATAAACAAATATTTGGAGTGACTGAGTCCCCCCGCACTACCATTAGCGTTAGTATCGAATGTACACCTGCTCCCGGGTTAAAACATTTTGAAGTCTTTTCGCTTTAAATATTAAAAAGTAACACAATTATTCTTCATCGTAATTTTATATTATTTTTCATTATTTAACATTAATTATAAATGCTAATTATGGGAGGTTTAAAATTACAGTTCTTTTAAACAGTTATTTACAATTATAGCATTTATCTAAAAAATATCATTCTACATTTTTGTATACAATGACGTGCACGCAGTTTTACTCTCCTTACAGTTCAGCTATTATATTAGAAAATAATGTTTTATTTTTAAAAAAAATTAACTCGTGTGAAGAGCCGGTATTTCAGCCAGTATAATTTTAATGTATCAGTACTGAAGAAGGTATTTTATAAATACTTTCTTATTACTAAATTAAGAACAAGTTTAATAATTTTTATAGGGACTTTCATGGGCTTGTCTTGTAGAGGAAAGTTTTTCAAAGGAAGGTTTAATATCAGAAATTAACACTTTGAGTTATTTTTCTATATTTAGCTGAGATCTAAATTTTTCTTCAAAGCAGCCATCTCAGAAAATCCGGTTTAACAAAGGTAGGATGTTGAAAATGGTAATAGTATACGAAGTGCTTTAGTTTTCAGTACAGATAATTCATCATCCACCTCTACCCAAAATTCAAAGAGTGATTTAATACAAAATTGCGTTTTAATTTTTCACTGGATGTGAAATCTATGAAGATTTCTTCTTCGGAAGTTGAGAGCCCTTCTTTATATATATAGTATCTTGAAATAGATCTTTAATCCATTCGTAACTTACTACCAAGTTGTCCTCATCCAGAAAATACTTTTTAAAATTCTTTGCCAACATAGCTCAATGATTTTACATGTTTTAAAAACAACTTTCACATGTTGTTCTTCAGATTTGTAAGTTTTCACACATAACGAGCTTGGGCTTTGTTCCCCATCATTTACTTCAGCAGTGGTAAATCCAAAATTTAAGTATTTTTGAGAATATCGCCTTAATTTAATTTTCGGAACCATGCCCGTCTGTGTTCTTGTTGATTCTTTATTATCATCGAATGTTTGCTTACGACTTAAAAATGTATGTATGATTTTGTTTTAATCTACTGCCGTAAATACTTAATTACCGTGAATTACAATTAACGTGTAAAATAAAAAATGTACATTCAAGCTAGGTTTGGTAGCTATAGGAGTATCGAGTCGACCAAAACTGACTGGAATTGTACGAGGAAAAGCATTTTTACATGTTTTGCGCAGACGTCCGATAGGTTGCCCAGACTCAAGCAAACGTACCCTTTAATGCCAGATGTGATAGATATGATAGAGAGCAACATAGCCTAAACTATTTTTCTAATGACATTTGTACTTTGAGAAATGAATGCTGAAGGAAATAAATCTTTAATATAATATATCATTTTGTGATCTGTTCCATTTTAAAAATTAGAGAAAGAAAAATAAAATAATAATAAGTAACTAATATATATTTTAAGTAATTTTCTTAAAATATATATTATTTAAAAGTTACATTTACAAAATTTAATACACTTATTGTAATTATTTGTACGGTTTATAATAAAATCTTATTGTAACTTTAGCGTCTCTCTCTCTCTCAAAGTGCATTTTTATTGCAGTAAATACATTATTGTTGTACAGGGGGGCGCGACACAAATTCTGATTGAAAGTTGGGTCGCCAGTATTCAAAGTTTGAGAAACACTGAGTTAGAGTACATAAAGTACGAGTTTTGTAATTGGGGGATAGAAGGAGCTGAGAAACTGTTGCGGCGTTAGTGAGATATAATTGGTTTTCAGAGCTTAAGTTATGAACGGAGTTTGTTACTGTACTAAACTAGTGGATTGGGAATTTATAGTCAAAGAAAGTGTTGGAGTGAAGCAAGTGAACTATTTTTTCTGGCGGAAGGATAACTGAGTGATCCGCCCCTGCGCGTTTTTCTCGCTTCGCTCCCACGCATTCCTTCTACGGGGTTGACGAGCTGACCGGTCGCTGTGTGATTTTGGGTCAGAATTGCTGTGTGCAGTATCCGTGATCGTTATTTTTGTTTATGTATTAATAAATGTGCTGTCCAGAGATACCTGAGTGGAAGTAATTTCTCAAAAAGAACAACAAGTGCTAGCAGAGAGCGCGGTTAATCTGTGTGATGTGTTAGTTGACTTTACGAACGTTTAAACATTCTTACCAACAATGGATAAAATAACTATTCTCTATTTAAACGGAACAAACTATTTTATTTGGGAGCTTAAAATTAAAGCTGCTCTTAGCTTAAACAAATTAGACTCTCTAATCTTAAACGAAAACCCCGAAGACCCTACACGTAAAGATGAGATTGAGTGGCTTTCGAAAAACTCAGACGCAATTGCATACATTAATTTATCGCTCGCACATGAACAAGCCTTACAGTTCACGGCGGAAATATCACCTATATGACTTCATTGCGTCATTAGAAATTCTTATACCGCAAAGTCCTATATTCACCTTTTTAGTCCTACCTCCACCCCCATTTTCACCGGCAATGTTCAAGTTGGTTCATTTAAATTTTTATTCAAAATTTATTTTCTCCCCCTCTTTTGCATGAGATCTTAGAATTTTTATTCAAGATCTCCTTGTCTCGGGTCGTTTATTTTCGGATCGACTCAATCCATTTCCACGCCCACTTTCTCCGAGCGAATGGCCTCGGCCAATCAGATCGCAGAAAGCAGGGCAATCGTCTCTTCGGCGGACAGACTTCGTCTGTCGCCATTCCAGCAAAATTGTTCTGCCCATTTAATTTAATCTTTTAATTAAAAATTAACTTATGTAAAATTTCTCTTTATGAAAATTTGTGACAGTGTAACGCATGTATTTGTGTATTATATATAGTGTTTTTAAAATTTCAAAACAACTCATAAATTATTAGTTTTACTTTTTAACATGTAAAGAGATAGCTCATTTGGGCGGGTGAGAAAAGAAAGTTGAAATTCCCGCTGAGTATCTTTCGAATCTAAACCGATCAGCCAAGAAAAATATTCGATGACTCCAAACGGTGAGAGGGCACGTTCCTCCCTGAATCCTTCTAAATGGACTTTTGGAGAAAGCAGTCTAACTCTAATCGTCATACTTCTTCATTAAGAGGAAGAAGAATACAAACTTCAATTAAGTTTGGAAGTAGTGTAGAAATGAAAACTTGTTAAATTTTATACCGTGGAACAATTTGGTAACATTTTCTTTCTTTTTCCTTTTCTTTTTTTCATCTTCATCTCGGGATTATTTTATGTCTATTGTGGTATCAAGTGCTTGATTGAGTTTAGAATAGTTTCTGGCGTTTTAGTTTTTGTATTTTAAGTTTATATATATTTTTAATCATTCCATTCTGTACTGGAAATGTATTTCGTGTTTGACCTGTATTCTGTTAAATAAAGATCATTTGTTAACTCTTCTGATTCACCCAGAGGATTTTGAGTTTGATTAGAATTACTTTAATGTATCTTATAGCATCCACACTGATATATTTTAAAGTAATCTTGAAATTTTAATGTATGTCAACTCGATGACCTTTGTTTAAAAATTTGAATATTATGATTGTTATTTTGTATGATTCTCAATAGTAATATATTTGTGAAATTGATTTCAAGCCACATGTATTTTAGTGTACAGAAAACATTCAGTACGGCGCCACCATAGGAAATAAATGTGTGATTTACACGTAATATTACATGTCTCTGTCTAAAGGCTTGCGGCACTCGGTATTGATTAATGGAGAGTAAGTGCAATGGTCAACCAGAAGTAAATAGTCAAGTAAAGAATAAATTAAAAATCACGTGCAACTCTCAACCAACTCTCTATTCTTTTGTTTTGAGCCTCGAACTTAGTCGCTCCCATGGCAGACACCCTTTTCGCCAAATCCTCATACGACTCTGTCTTCTGGTACTGAATTACTGAAAACGTAAGCCCCTGTGTATTAATTTTTAAAATCTATTTGTTTTGTGTACTGATAGCTCATTTTCTCAGTAATCAAAAACTTAACGATGATTTGTTCAATTACATACTAACTGAATAAAATACACCAAACACTCTTTTTTACGTAGTTTTGAATTAGTACAGTTTAAAATATGACCAAATACACACTTTTTTAGAGAGGGGGAGGCTTTCTGAAGTATCCTTCCAGAATTTTGATATTAATTCTTAAAATTAATTTTTTAAATAAAACTAAGGACTTCTTTGACTTTTCCCCAATTCAATTATTGTAATCAATCATCTTATCACAAAATAATAAACTGACTGCCAACATTTAACCAATTTGCTTACCTTCTGTCAAGTATATAAATGATATACTATGTACTATATACTAAGCAATGTAATAAATTATTATTAGAGCCGTGCCGAGCATTCGGTATACACTCTGTACTCGGCCAAAATTTGAACTTGGTTACAACGGTACATATAATCGACATAATCATGAGCCTAGTTGTCAAATGCGATTTTGAAAATACATAACAATGCCTATGCTCGCCGTTTTCTGCTCGACACTCGTATCGTACACAAGTTGGTTAATTATATCAATTCATATAATGTACCAATTAAAAAAAATAATTCTTCTAAATTTTGGTACAGTTACAGTTTTTGTTTATGGTAGAATTATGTTATTAGTACAAATAAGAAAATACACAAAGTAAAATTTTTCCTTCGAAACTGAAACGAAAATCGTTATTTTTGGTAGAACAAAACCTGGAACTTAACCGGTATATTTTTTTAGTTGAACAGGAACGAAAAAATTACGGTTTGATGTCCTGGTTTTGCACCTCGAGCATGATGACGACGATTTTTAAATTGTTATCTTCCTCTCCTTGCTTCTAAACCAGTGCTTCTCAAACTTTCACTAATGGCGACCCAGTTTACAGCCATAATTTTTATTGCGTTCCTCTTATACAATAATAATGCGCTTTGGGAGGGTGCTAAAGTTACAATACCGTACAAATTAACAAGATAAGTGTTAAATTTTGTATTTGTTACTTTTAAGAAATATTTATTTTAAGCAAATTGCTTTTAAGTAATAGGATAATAATTGTTATTTTTCTTTTCTCTAATTTTTAAATTGGAAAAAATTACAAAATGATATTTGATTAAATATTTATTTCCTCCATAATCCATTTCTAAAAGTATAATTGTCATTAGAAAAATAATCTAGTCTATTTTGCTCTCTATCATATCCACCACATTTGGCATTAATATTTAAAACGAGAAGACTTCAAAATGTTTTAACAAGGGAGAGCAGGCGCGCATTCAATAATAACGTTAATAGTCGCGAGAGGTAACTGAATCACCACAAAATGTTTTTTTTTTGTTTTTTTACAATTATTTTTATTGTACACGATAAAAATCACAATTCCAGTTAACAATTTAACTAATAGAAAATATACTTACCTACTTTCAAGGAGTTCATTTTTTCTTTAATAATCTCAGAAAAAATCCATTAAAAGTGAACTAAAATGTTTCAAAGGAACGTAATATAATAAAGGACACAAATCACAGACACTTTTCGCCAACATTACAGGAATGATACTTGCAAGCAAAACCGTCATATTTTGTTCAAATTATTGTAGTTAAGCTGTCCTTTGACTTTGAGCCCCGTGGAACCGCTCCCGTGTTAAGTGTATTTATTCAATATAAAAATATGGATGTTAGTTCTAAAAAACGAATTGTGTAAAACGCGTACTTCCTCATGCTTTACATGTTTCAGAATACCCATAAAAATAAATATTAGCCAAATAATCCTTCAAGGGCATAACTAATCATACCTTTAAGTTCCTACGTTAAAGGATGAAAACGATGATGACTGGCGTAAATGTGCTTGCTGGGTGAAAAGTAAACAAGTATTTACTTTCTTTCTACAGATCTTGTACAGCATTTCAATGATAATAATAACAGCAATTAATTTTTTTTATCTTCCTAGAACTTTTCTCTGGGTCTGAGTTTTGTTTTTT